>JAECUM010020256.1:0-22082 GCA_016617855.1 Megalonaias nervosa
CGACGAGTTTGTGTTCAAAAGTACCCCTCACGAAAGGCCACCCCTCTAACGCGACCAGCGGCTAGCATATTAGTGCAAAAAGATAAAATTTACCCCTCACAAGTGGCCGCATTTTATTTTGTAATATGTATCCAGAACCAGTATTTTATTCATAACGTGTGTTAAGTAATCCGATTTCTGTTTCCTGATGTCAGGTTTTCGTTACTGAAAGAAGTCTTGACTAAAGTACATATACCACTGTAGTAAAATATACATTACTTTTCTAGCCCCCAGTCTTGTATAGTAAAATATGCATTACTTATCTAGCCCCAAGATTGGGGGCTAGATAAGCAATGCATATTAAAATGAAACGGATCTTCACCTTTGTTAACAGCTCAAGGTTCGTTTTGCGGTATATCGTAAAACATTAATGTAATAATTTATTAAAGTTATTTTTTTCTTTCGACTACAAAAGAAAGAAGCAAACCGAATACTACCGATTTTTAACATTCACGTTTTCACATCATGTAGACTAATTTTACATCTCCCTCTTAGAAATGTAAATGTAACAAGTACATTCATTCGATACGTGATAACAGTAGCATGTGCTGTAAATATTCTAATAGGTTAAACATTATTTGCTTCCTCTCATTTGTCCATGATTGCTTATCTGCATGTAACTGCATAAGGTTAGTGCGTTTCGTTAGAGATACAGACATGGAACATTGTTATATTTTGTAATATCACAACACTGTTCTTTTATAATATCATGTCATATTCGTAGCCTAATGAAACGTTTTATTAGGCTGATTTGTTGGTTGGTATATAAGACTTCAAAAGGAAGCGTTTAGAGGTGAGATTTAAAAATTAAGAAGACAATGGAATTCGCCTAAACATGCGTCCTAGAAATAGCACATGCGCACTACATTCCTTTTTCAGAATTGTTGTTGATAAGCAAAACCTAGTTTATCATTCGCATGGTAGACTCATGTCATTAGACGATAGAACCGAGTAAAAACATTCTCCATTCATCGTGCGGGGAAATATTAGATATTGGGAAACTTCACAGCATATTTTCCTTCAATGTTATATACAAACAGTGTTGATTTGTCCTAAAAAGTCATATATTCCAATCACATCATCTACTAATTAGCTCTTACTCTATCGCCTCTCCTCAAATGCCTTCTCAACTAAATTATGACCATGCAAACGTCATATATGTTTAAAGATTCATGGAAGATGGAGCGAGAAACAAGCTGTTTTTGTCGAACGGTGTAAGTTTTGACCTGGCAGCCTTAAACATAAACAGAGGAAGAGACCACGGAGTTCCTCCCTACTGGAAATACCGGACACAGTTATGCGGAGAATCACTGGCTGATCCAAGTTCTTGGGCGTCTCTGACATGGCACGACAGCACCACCATTGCACTGCTGCAGAGTGTCTATCAGTAAGACAAACCTTATTTCCATTCTACAGTCACCCACACAACACAAACATGTTTAGGCTTTGTATTCTTTAATCTCCTCATTAATCATCTCTAGTGCTTTTACCAATGAAACTAAAATAATAGGTGTTTGGCTTCATGTATACTTGATTCAATTGAATAGTTATTGTAATAAGATATGAAAACAAACCTTCATTAGAAGAGAAGCAAACTCCGTTTTCTTTGCATGCTGACATTGCGAATAGTACAGAAGAATAAAACTGGTCTTCATGAATGAATGTAGGTCTTATTAACTCGGGATACGTTTTTGGCGTTGTGATATATGCGACGATCAAATATAAATGCAAACAAAACAAAAGAAAATGAAAATGGAAAGCCCACTACCCCAAAAACCGTAACAAACAAACCCAAACAAATAGAAAAGGAAACAAAAGGGATTAGAAAAACCCAAACAATCAAACAACTTACATACTATTGGTGGAACTTACAGCGACGATATCTTTTCTCTGCAAATTGAATCCGTTAATTTATCTTCTTTGTTCATGTCCGCTTTTGATCTGTATCCAGATGTTAAAACGTTTATGGAGAAATTTCATATATATATATATATATATATATATATATATATATATATATATATATATATATATATATATATACAAGAACGAACACATGGATAATGAATACTCTTCCACACGAATAGTGGGAGATCTAACCTCATTTAGACTAGGAGTAATTCAATCGGTGACTGGGAAAAGATATTGTTCCGAGTCAAAAAATTTGGCGACGATTTGACACCCTTGAATCCATTGTCGAGAACAAAATCTTCCAAATCTACGACCTTTAACAATATAAATGCACTTCAGGGCTTGAACCCATTACCTATCACATGCATCTGTAATGCTCATACTGATAATCTGCTTTGCTAAAATCTGTTCGTGGAGAGAACCATTTAATCATTTACACACAAATCTCTGAAATCATCTAGACGTATCTTTAGAACTAGTGATTTTGACGGACGTGATAGAAAATCTTAGATCTCGTAATTGTCCCTACCATTCGTCCCTAGTCGTTTTAGGGACTGTTACTAACTGAAATATGGCCACCACAAAGATGTCTCCAATACGAGACCAGTCTGCCCTATATATGTGCAGACGCGGTAGCAATCGATCATTTGGCACTGACACGATCTCTTTACAGGGCGACATCTTCTCTAACAGGCAAAACTGCCCTTAGCTGAAACAAAGAGAAGGAAATACAATGGGAAAAAATGAAAAATATACTAAGCATTCTTGAGAGCACAACGTTTCTCGAATCACAACTAATCTCCGTTTATCTATGTCAGCAGATTCTACGTGAACACATATGGAATGAAGAAGGCAACAAAGCTAAACCAATTTCAGACTCAAAACGTCAGCTTGGCAACCACCTAAACTGAGAGTGAAGCATATAACACAAGTAATCAATGTGACTAATCAATGTGACTGAGTACAAATAAGAAACCGTACATTAGTAGGAAGAAACCAGTTCCAGCTGGTACTCAAATAGATCAGCGAACTTCCAGTTCACGTTGTCAATGCAACAGTCTGTCATATAAGAAACACAAAATTATTAACTCAAAACTACCGAAAATCTACCATAAAACGAGTCGCAAACCAATCACCCAGCCGCAATACTGCATATGGTATTTATTTTAGGACCCAAAAGATAACATTATTCACTTCGAATCCAAATTTCATTTCACTTTCCAGCATAGCAAATTGTCTTCATCTGGAGGTAATACAAACAAATCTTGACACAAACTGCAAACTTTTATGTTCCTGAATCACTTGATTATCAAAACCCACCATAATAAGATTAATCTTTGGTAATTCAAACAGTCCTTAATAGGTAAGTTCATTTATCAAAGTAAATTGAGTTAAATAAGAGTGTTTCATCTTGGTCTTATATCCTTGTGTACAGACGGTTCGAACATCTCATTGCAAAATCTGGTGCTTTCAAGCGCATAAATGTTCCATTCGTACATCAGAATTTACAGTCAACGCAAATCATTTGAACTACAAGGAAACCCAACACAAATTTCATGATCTTTTCAGATTCACTCTTCACACTGGAATCCTTCCAAAACCTTAAATCTGACAGCCAATTCAGATCCTAAATCTTAGCGCCAACGTGATTTGTTCATATAATATGGAAGAATGTATTCCAAAACGTTGGCTGCCTAGTCAAATATACATTACAGGAAACTAAAGGGCAGATAAAATAGACAGATGCACTCTGCAGTCATCCTGTTGTGAAAGAAAGGTTTCTTGTCTTGACATCTTACGTTATAGGAGTTGGCAAACAATCTTCGGGAAAAAATTAAATTAATCCTTAGTGGCATCGCTGTTATAGAGCAAATCGCAGAGAGGATGTGGCATTGTCATGATCGTGCGTAGGACACAAATACCTCACTGATACATAACATATGAATGGTTAACCTCCATCAGTACATATGCATTGCAATGGTCGTAGGCAATAGTATAAATTCTGGTTGGGCGGATCATTATCCATCACTTAAGGCATTCGTTCTTGATTTAAATTCTATTACGGGAGTTCAAGATGATGCACCACATTATTAAATCTTGGGCGTTTCGAAGGCATATGGATTTTTTTATAAGGAAATATGATAGCAAATGTCAAGAATTCTATGCACGCTTTACCTTTATAAATTATTTAATATACATTGCCATAACTGGAACATTTCTACTGTTAGCTCTGTCCTGAAGAACTATATCGTTATATGTTTTTCCTGGGAGGCTTTATCTCCTTAAAATATTAATCTTTTTCAATTCCTTCTCTGTACATGTTTACGATCTGCTGACATCCCTATTATCTGCTATATACGGTTAGATGATTTTGTTTTATGTTTAACATCACTTGTCAGCACATGATAGACCACATATGGCGGTCAGTTAATTTGATAGCGGAAGAACCGTGAAAACTCTGGGAAGAACCATCTATCCTGAGAAACCTACTGCCTATCTTTCGCACATACCAACGTTGGCCGAGCCGAGAACAGAACCCATGCGTACAGAGAGGAGGTAGGAGTGCTCTGTAATGTCCAGCGTCTTATACCACTCGGTGACCGCTCCTACCCAACATATCTAGAGATTTAATAACAATGATGTAAACAACAGATGTTTCTTTATCGGCTGCTGACAGTTGGGGAGAGGAAAGGCTCAATGCATTCTGTTTTTCTATTAGCCTTAAGTGTCCTTGTTTATATCAATATTTGCATTGATTTAGCCATAACACCACCCACTCACTTCACCTAACACTCCCCGCACCAAACTATTCTCAACATCAACCCTTGATATCGAACTAATTGCAATGGTTAAAACGCTATCAGCAAGAGCAAGAGAGTAGTTCACTGTGACATACGGTTTACAAGATCCGAGGAAAAAATATATGGCGCTTTTACCCATTAAAGTCAGTACACTTCCATTTAGTGGAGGTAGAGAAAAATATGAGTTGCATTGTTTTTCTAAACGTGTTACAGAGAGTATGTTACAGACCTCGACACACATGCACAAAATGCGAACGAATCTCACTTTTTGAAACAGTTCTGCTATCCAAATAGACATGACATGAATACTTTGTTTGCAGGATCCCTTTATCCTAGGTTGATCTTTTCTTAATTTACATGAACATATCAGTTTATATTTTAATTCATACAGATCACCCTTGGACATAGATCTGTGGACTGGTCTTGTCACCGAAAAGATTTCCACACTCATCGTCGGTCCAACACTAAACTGCATCCTTTTAGAGCAGTTCAAGGCCCTCAAAAATGGAGATAGGTATTGGTTTGAGAGGCCGGAACCGGAAGGATTTTCTATCGGTGAGTCAAAAACACATCAAATGTAATGCCTATCTGGCTAACTAAAAATATAAGGTAGATGTTAAAATGAGGAGGTACAATGTTTAAAAGTAGAACGTCGTTTTTCAGGTTTAGTAGTCTGTTGTCCTTCCTTATGGACGATTTCCACTCTCTATTGCGAATAAATGATTGTAAAAATTCATTTTTTTTTAAAATAATGTATCACTCCTTTCTTCTTTTCTTGAAATCGATGTAATACACTTCTAGTGTCACTTGTCCGAAATATATTTTCAGACATATGCATAAAATTTTGTTATATTAATTTCCTTTTTGAGGATTTCAATATACCTTTGTCGTCTTTAACATATACAGTTTTAATAATTCTGTTTCAGCAAAATTGAAAGCCTTAAAAAAAACCTCCCTGTCAGCTGTACTGTGTGCGAACGTTTATTCTGACGACTTCGTTATTCCGCTAGATGCGTTCCTCGAGGAAGACATAAGGTAAGATGATAGTATTTTTGTAATTATCAAGACCATTTTCTCATTCTCTTTTTGGATATCGCATTATCACAAAGTGAAGACATTAGCAATTTGTTGGGACGGTTTAAAAATAGGAAGGTACAAATTTGAAAGAAACTGATAGCCTCCGTAGACTGGTCTTGTCACCGAAAAGATGTCCACACTAATAGGACGAGTTCTGCTAAAGGCTGACCCGTTATAAACAGCAAAATATGGTGGAATCAAGCTAAAATGAATGTAATTTGGTAAATTGAAGGTATCTGTCTTTAGTGCGTATTGGAATGTTGGATATCAGTCCAACACGATAAAATATAATTGATTTGTGTGTTTTATTCTTCGATGTGAGATAATTCTACACTTTCAAACGGGTGCAATGTAGAGATTTGTGGTGTAAATAATCTCATGTTAGAGACAAACATCCCTCTGTAAGGCCTTTGTATTGTTTCTGTTTTAAATACCAGTCAAAATGGATTGACACGAGACCCTGATAACATTTGTAAAATGAAATACATAAGAAAACGGAAAGATGAGTTTGTTTTGCGTACCACAATGTAGGTGCCGTACTTGGCACGATGCGAACATAACCTTATATTCACATTTCAGAGGCAAACATTGCTTTTTGACTGACGTAAACGTAGCACTTAAGCGTAATATATGTTACAGTGACCTAGGTGCAGGAGCAGATATGCACTGTCGAAAACGAGTACACACACCAAGAAGCGAGACCAGAAATTTTTCGAAGTGGTAAACTTACTCCAAATTTAACTATGTAGGTTCCACTTAACAAGCAGACTGCGGCTTTCCAGCAATTCTTTTGGATTTGGGGTGAACTCTTGATAGCAGAAAACGAGAAAATAGTTCAGAAATTGGTGCACGTACAAGAGAGTTTAACATTGAACAAATCAGTTGCATATAATAAAGGGATCAAAAGAAAAGAAAGAGAAAAGAGAAAATTTAGAGGAAGACGTTTCTTGAGTTACCTTAGATAAATGAAGTACTTCACTGGTCCCGTGAACAATCCTTAGGCATCGGTAGGGATACGTTTTGTTTTAAACAGCAAGAAAACTACATGTACAGCAGTGTGCATTTCCATCTGAAAGGGTATTTAATAAATACATTGTAGATGCATGTAATTTATGATTGGCATATACCCGAAATGAATAATAGTATCATTAGGCGATGTTTGCTGGAATTGTCATCATTTTATATGGTTTACTTCATGTACACTTTCATAGAAATTTAGTTCTTAAAATATTATTTATGGTGTAAGGGAAATAACTCAAAATTACTTCTTACAGGTACAGTTGGTGCTTTTCTTTAGTGTATTTTCATATAAGAAACCTTATTTCATCCAGATGTAAATTCAGATATATACATATATACATACTTAAATTGCAGGATCAGAAAGTAAACGAATCCTTAAATTTCGTCCGATTTTAATTAAATCCTGAAGTACAGCTTGAACTGGCCTACCTTTAATTATAATCCTATAAATTTACAGGAATCCGGCCGTTAACTGCTCACAGATACCAAAACTGGATCTCAGCCTTTGGAGTAAGTAAGCCAAGCGGAATTTGGACACAAGAAAAGATGAATTCGAGAACAAAATGCGCACCTACTCCTGGAAATTCTGAAAAAGAGAGAGGCTGGTAATGAATAGAAGTAAAATTCGTGACGACCATGACCAAATGTTTCTAATGTTTTAGTGAGCACCTTCTGCATTTTTATGAAAAACGCATATTCACAATTCAATAGGACTGAATTAGAAGAAGAAGGAATCAAATACAGTCTGAGTCCTGAAATTTGAATTTTTTCAGGCTATATCTTTAATGATATCTATATATCTGTGTTCCTGTCCATCCCTTGTTCTGTGTCTCTTTTTCTTGATGAAATGCATTACACATACATACATACATACATACATACATACATGCATACATACATACAAAGATATATATATATATATATATATATATATATATATATATATATATATATATATATATATATATATATATATATATATCATAAATAAATTTCCTTTTAGATCATTTCAAGGGCAATTGCATCTTAATGCAGTGTAATATTGGTCGTTATATCTATACTTTATGTGATGCCTTTATTTTCTTTTTATTTTACTTTATCTACTTTGTCCTCTGTTATTTCAAACAGTATCAGTCTCTTTAGAAACCGGATGTACCAATTTGACCTGCGGTTTTCATACTTGTGCTTTAGTAGTGAAATCGTCTTATTTTGATTAAAATGAATTACTTCACTTGTGTCTTGTTTCATGCATAACAGCACCTATAGAATATTGATCGGTACGTCCGATTTCAAACATACGTTTAATCTAAAAAACAGGAGTTGAAGTTAATTTAATAGACACAGAACTTAGCAGCAGGAACTCATGTCTATGACACAATGTATAGTCTTTCAAACTTTGCACTAACCGCACATACATGAAAGAAAAAAAAAAAATGTTCTCTCATGCATGCCAGCCTTCCTCATCCCCTTTATAATATAGGTGAAAAGTTTCTTCTTTGGTGTAGTGAACAAAATTAAGGTAATAAGCCGCTGTGTGACCATACATAGTACAACACTGCTTTTCAGCGCTTGTTTGGGATTGGATGCATTTTCGACATTTAAAAGTACAAAATGCCAAAGAAAACAAAAGATGTAGCCAGCCCAAGCAAGTTAAAACATGAGGAACGTCTGGTTCCGAAATAGAGGTGTTAGCTGATAATAAACGTATCAATAAAAAAAAAAGAAAACAACTGGAAGATTAAGGAGAGAAATACGTAGAGGCAGGATTCCATCTATCAAAAAACAATTTGAAGGCAACAATACAACTTCATCCCATAGTAGCACCAAAAACTAAAGGTAGAGTAATGTGCATTTACATCTGAAATTCATGAGTGCACAATTCAAATCATTGATACATGCAATTTATATTGGATGTATACCAGAAATTTAAAGTAATATTAAGGTAGGGGAGAGAAAAATAAGAAACAACCTATATACCATTTTCAAAGGAATACACTTTCCAGAGAAATCATTAACCAATTTTGGCATAATAATGCAATGTTTAAAATAATATGTCATGTACATATCATATAATTAATTTCATAAACAAGCGTTAAAATGTTAATTTTTAGTTCTAGAAATAACATGAATTGTGTAAGGGAGATAACTCATTGAAATACCCACAGGTTTGGTATTGTCTTTCCTTTACTCCTTTGTACACGCAATAAAAATTACTTCATGGACAAGTAGTTAAAAGTATTAAAATTCAAAACTAAAAATAACCAAAGTGAGAAGAAGATGCCAAAACATCTTAGGTTTTGGGATCTCCTGAGATGATAACAAAAATCTGAAGATCAAGGGGAGATTTTATCGACGTAACGAACAGTATGTGTCCGATGTGGTGAATGCCCAAAATGGCCAGCCATTATGAAGAAATTCCAACAAAACGTTGGACAGAATCCAGCAAACGGCACTGGACGATTTTAAACGAAGCTTAAAAAAATATATCTGGGAAACGCTGACTTAATACATTTTACCTTGTCTACCATGGGACATACTGGCATAAAGATATTGCCCTGTCTACCAGTATTATTGCCCTTAGATATCAATATTATTGCCCTTATGTACAATTAGTATTGCCCTTGTGTGCAATTAGTATTGCTTAATCTACGAATATGATGTAAATAATTTACCTTTATAAACTGGACAACGAATTTAAAAAGGAAAATCTAGAAAAAGGTCATTATTCTATAGCATTGAAAAGAAAAGTGAGAAGGAAGACAATGTCTACAACAAATTACTTAGCATTACTTTATCAGCACATTCTATAAGCCACACCGTGTTTAGGACGACCGGATCAAGTTCCTTGTATCTTACAATTCAAATTGAGATGACCGGATTTTATGGTCATTTTATTTTTCTTGTCTCAAATGTTTCCTTTTTCGTCAGATACGGGTTCCTTATATACCACACGATCTCATGTTCCAAATCCACCGCATATTCTTTCCCACTAGAGTTATAAATTAAATACACGTTCAAAGAACTAAATTTTCTTACATACATACATACATACATACATAAGCACACTCATACACACACACGCACACACACACATAGATAGATAGACAGATAAATTGATAGATAGATAGATAGATTATGAAATTAATATAAATGATATTTTCTCGAGGAGAAAAGTGTAAGGAAACAGTTTTCTGAAAAAAAGATAATCTCATTAATATCTGTGGACATAACCAACTGTTTTTGTTTGTCTCACTTATTGCAAAATAATTGCAAGATAATAAAATATACAATGTTTTCAATACATTTCAAGACAGCTGCACTTGTACTATGCATAAATAATAGCTATGATATTAAAATAAATGTGCAGTTACTGCTTGATGCCCAAAACGTCTCACTGGATAGGATATGTTTTGTTTGTTTGCCTTTCTTTTGCGAATGGAAGCAACTCCTCGACACTCAAAAGGAAGATTATTCAAAAATATGAATAAACTCTAATGCCTCAAATAACATCCACATGCCAGTAGAACAATTGCCTCTTGAGGAGTGGCTGTAACATGATTGAAACCGAATGGATGGTTGGATTGAATGATAACGCATCACAATGTGAGGGTATGAATGTTTATGAAACAAACAATAAATAAATAAATGTTCACTACAACACATATGCAAATAGACTCGCACACCCACCCACTACATATAATACACTACTACTAGACTGAATATATTACAGATAGACATATGTATAACAAGAATGTGAGTATGGTTCTCACATTCACAATGTGCACAATGAAAAGAATGATTTACGGAATCATACTAGACAAATGAACAAGCACGAGTACGATTCACAGAATCGTATGATGCAAAATAAAATAAGTATGGTTCATACAACCATATAATACCAATGAAAAATAAGTGGTTCATACGTGAACCTTGGAGGACTTGTCAAAAAGCCCTATCAACTAAGGTACCGCAGCTTACTACTTGTTGCAAGGCATTTTGTGCTGAAAACACCAAGCTGTTTAGACCATTGATTCCGTAGGACAAATGTAACAAGATTTTCAAGATGGCTGCCATGGCAGACATATTGGAAGTCGGATAAACGCCACTTTTATTTAGATCCAGCTGTATAACATAAGAATAGTTCAATTGAACACCTCATTGACTAGTCTTAAATGATAATTGCAATTAGGTTTTTAAGATCGCATGGCAGCCATGTTTGATTTAAGACAGACCCGATTTCAATTAGGGACGAACTAGATTTTGGTATGACTGTTCATTCTTTTAACATTTACTTCTCGAAAACATGGCTGGAAACCTCACGACAACTTTCATCTATGATTACTTTTAATTCTAGTTAACATAGGTTATTTTGCCCGGAGTATGTATTGTTTGTGATCTAAACTTCGAGACGAGGTTAATTCGAAACAAGTTTGGTGCGATAATTTTAATATATGTGTAGGATGTTATATGCCTATTGGTCTATCGTGCAACCATTTTGATCCCGAATGTATTCGCAACAGAAAATGTTTCCGTTTAATTATTCCGAAACTTATCCAATACCAAATGTTAGACAGAACTAGTGCAAACATTTCATAATCAATACTTCATCAACAACACTTCATAAACGGACTGTTTAGGAAAAAATTTAAGATATTTATTAAATTAGCATGGTATTATTTGTCTACGTTTTGATATCCCGAGATACTGGAAACCTTCGTCGCTACCTTGTGACAAGATACGTGCCTCACGCATACAGTATATCCATAAATAACCAGAAAAGCATTGTACCGAAATGATTTGTCTTTGTTATGTAATTTTGAGGTAATTTACTATAATTTCACATCTAGTAATTAAAATGAAAACTTATAAAGTGAGCAAGAAGTTCTAAGAAACATGTAACTTAGTGTACAATCTAAAGCAATATATCTCGCCTTGATTTAGATGCCATTTACTAGACATATCTGTATTTTGTGTGATAAAAGTCTTAAGACGATAATCAACAAATGGAGATCAGTCAGTAGGGATTACAGCTGACTTTATATATGGTTACAGTAGTAACTCTCTAGTATTATAGGCGAAATATCTTATCAAAACAAGACGAAGATAATTATGGTGCAATGTAGAGGACTTTCAGTAATTTTCGGAGATATCGATGAGTCGGTAGTGATTTAAGTCCACTGCATCATAAACTGATCAACATGTATGTGCTGTTAATTATTTGTTTTATTTAAAGAGCTTTTAACCGATGAAGTTAATCATTTGAAAGATTCACAATTTAAACAAAAGGATTGAAAAATGTAATTTCTCAGAGGAAAGTCCACATCTTGAAAAATTATATTGACGAATGATCTTCGTAGAATCCGGTTGACCGTTTCTATGTGTAAGTCCTTAATGAGGCGCAGCTTGGTCTCAAGTAAATTAGTTCAACTGATTTGTCACAGTTTTTCAATGCTTTCTTTAAATAATTTCTCCAGTCGTTTTATTTCGTCAAGTGGTTGTATCTTTTGTTATCAGAGTTTTTAGATGATGATAGTTTAGTAGACAAAATAAAGTGGTTTATCATCTTCAATAAAGCCAGACTTTTCTAAGCCAACTTGTTCATCGTGGAAGACAAAATGCACAAGCCTAATTGTCCATTATGGAAGTATATCCATTGTAAAATTGCGGACGTAGCCATATAGTATTGTACACAATACATTGTGTTTCTTTTGTGAACATACTAAATGATAATCTAGTTCATGATTTTTTAGCTTCAATAAATATATTTCTTTTAATTTAACGTGTTCATAATCGTTCACAATTAGCATTTTTTACTTGTCAATATCAAACAATATGAAATAGAGAAAAGCAATTAAATTTAGCAGAAAATTTTAAAAGGCGTGAGTCTGACTGGTAAAATGTACCAGTTTTATTAAAAATCATTTTGAGAATATTTAATTAAACCAGGTATATTTGGGTCGATCCCCTTGACATGATGTTGGAGCGTTACACGTAGGCATGGAGAAGAGGTTTAATTGGGTTTATTATATACCACTTTTTTTCTCCGTTGTCGCTATATTGTCAGAACGGTTCTGTGCTTGGCGACACTGAACTCCTAAATACTGCACGACACGAGCGTCTAAAATAGTATAGGAACTACTTTGTAAATAAAACATGTACACTCATAAGGTAGACGATGTATGTTTTGTTTTATTACATTTGTGTATGAACTAAAACAGCTGTTTGGTCTATTTGAAAATAGAGATGATAAAGTGAACAATATGGATGAGTCACAAAAGAAACTTTCAAACAAGCAAACGAACGAACGAGATATTCGCAATGTCCACAACAAACGTGAGAGACGCAGTATTGAAAATACCATTCTGATCATTTAAACGGTTATTTAAGAGAAATATTCGTAACATTTCGTAAATGGAATGGTTCAGACTATGACCAGTACTTCTGTGGTATATAAAGATACATATAAAAACATATTGAGGCCAAGTGCTATAGCATATTTATAAGATGGCGGAGGGTTATACGTAGGCGGGGATGAGAGGTATAATTGGATATATGATCTCCATATCTATATATATATGATATAGAAACACAGTAACAGGGATTTTAAAACGTGCATAATATGAAAGCGTTCCTGCAACAAAGGTCAAGGGGATTGCTGACCAAAATGAACACTATACTGATTAATTACTCATGTTTAAATAATAGCAATAAAAGGTATGTATCAAAACCTTAGAAACGGAAGATCTGAGTTCGGCTTTTAAATTCATTGCTATTACCGTAATAATGGTAGAGTGACGATCGTTGAGAGGTATGCCGCCATGGAAAGTCGGAATGGGTAGCGTAGGGGGTGGTGGCAATAGAGATTACATAACTGTCATCTCATTAAATAGTAAACATCTGTACGTTAGAATACAATTTTGACACGTTTTGTCATGACTGCGCCAGTATATGTGGAATAAATTTCGTTAAAGAACGTTGTATGTATACAGTTACACTTAGAATTTTAAGATTGAATTTATGCAACGGCCTCCAATAGTCTGACAGTTTAGGTAGAATGAGAAAACTGCCACCTACGACTACTACGAGATTGAACTGAAATCGAATTACTAGACAGCCTATGCAGCGTTGTTGTTTCTTTACATTTTCTTTAAGTACATTAAACGTTAATGCGATATCGAAGTTGCTAAATTCACTGAAGCGTACATGAATACATCAGCAAAGATGGTTTATCGAAATTAAATGTTCTGAGATAAATATGACTTGTCCCACAATTGTACCATTTATTACCATTAATCTTTTCAGAGCAGGAGTGGATAAAACTGTCCCGTAACTTAGTTTTATCCGTTAATGTATACCATAGGGTGTTGCCTATTCCTGCTCTAGAGATCCTCATAGTACGCTTATTTGTTGCACGTTACTCGTTGATTTGTGGATAAAATATCGTCAGCAATGATGACACCTTTTATCGCTAGTGTCTTTATTTATTTGTTAATTCGGTTAGTATGTCAAGAGTTGCGTACTTTACTCATCTAATATTAGAGGTGATGATATTTCCACAAAGGCTGAACTATTCATCAACATGTTGTACGTTATACTACACTGCTCAGAGTATCTGGTGTTCTCAGAGACAGACGCTGAGAGAATGTCTGTAAAAGCATCACTTGCTCCAATTTAAAATCCGTACGCGGACTGAAAGTTTCTATTACGAAAATTAGATAAAACGTTTATTGTGGGCAGGGAGAACGTACAACTCATTTAGAATCTGGGAGGGGCCAGATCTAGAGTTAAAGGGATCTCAAACGTCATGATGTTCAATTTCTGAGCCCAGGTAAATATTAAATTACAAGAAAATTCACAAAAGTTTTGATACATTTTACCTAATGCTAAAGCACATTAGAAAGGAAACGTATTTTCTTATTTATATATGCATTTACCTTTAAACCTATGTATGCAGATATCCTCTTTAAGTGTTCATCCAGCTGAAACCTTTTTCATATCGAGTTGATGTTAATTCAGTTTAGTACTAAAACAGTATTTGATTTGAGCTGATCAATAATAACTTCATTCGAGCTGAACTCACAAAGTCACAAAGTAAGGCATATGCAATTTGAATTATAGCATGACATCCGAGGAATGCCAAGTACTACAGCCATAAAGTTGGATGTTGTCAAGAAAAAGGACAATTTCCGGAATGATGCATACAAATCAAACACTTGGTTAAATAAATACATAAATATACAGATGAAAACATACACAAAGATAAGAAAGTAAACTTCATCTATATTTAGAAATTTCGCAAGTACTCTATGAAAATGACCCCTTTTCTACAAATACTCTATTCTTTTAATACATTGTTTCTTTGCAAGCTTAATGGGCCGTTGCAATAATTAACATAATGTTTCCGTTAGTAATACACAATTATTTCAAACGACAGTTATTGCGTTAAAAGTATATGGATTGTCTCAACTCTTCGTAACACCATGCTACCAACAGTCTGGAGGGCAACGAATCTAGAAGGAAAGGCAACATATATCAAATGGGGAAATATATACGATATATGGCTGGCTGGAAGCCCATGAGTCCGGCTAAAAATGGGAGTGAGTTTTTATTTCATATTTTGAAGTGCTTTAGTGCACAGTTAATCAGAAATAGTGCCTAGTGACAGGCTGTATACGTTTAAGCTATGCCACGTCTTTCGGAAAACAAATGAGCTTCACTACAAATAGGAAGCAAAAGTCCAGGCGGATAAAAAAACAAACAATGGACAAATGTATACTGTGCTGAGTAGAGCAGGCCACATTGCTAAATAAGGCCATACTGTAAGTACAGTGTGGGTATTGGGTGCTGATCATGAGATTAGTCCACATTGTCGTGCTATCATGATGTTAAGAAAACTAAAATGAATGGAGAATAACGTAAAGAGACAGTTTGTCAAATTCATTGCCGAGCTCAAGGGGAAAAACAAATTTTAATTTGAGGTAGCTATTGAATGTGCTATATTACATGGTTATTGCCGAGTTCAAAAGTGCTAGAAATGTCCAATTATACATACATGGTTAAGTTAGTATATGACTAGCGTTTCGATCTGTTTAAAAATACTACAGTTTTCAATTAGAGATAAGTAGTTAATAATCAAAATGACTGCATTCACACATCTCGCTGAGTTGCTTCGCAGAATAAATCAAGGTGAGTAGGACTATGAGCAAGATAAGGTGCATTATTAGAGAGTAGCCAGCAGATTCGCTGCATTTTACAGGCAGCTGAATCCACACGACCAGTTCCGGCTCCTAGATAGACATACATCGGATTTAACAATCAGCACAAGCTCAACCGACAGTTCTGGCTCCTAGACTTTCGATTCGCTGGGCTGAACAGCTAATCCCAGATCTAAGACCAATTTTCACTTATAGAGTGCTGAAAAGGCAGGTTTATGAAATGAATTCTGTGATTTGATAGATGAGATTCATAACGAGTAGAAACCAACAGGCGCGTAAGAGTGACGCAATGTTGTAACAAATTGTCTGTCATAATAAAGCAAGGTACTTCACTGCTGTTGCAAAAAAGTTATCACGAAACCGTGCCAAGAAACACAGAGATGAATCCAACGCTTCTGTATTTTTGATGTTATTATTCCTAGTGTACAAGATGTAATTAAAGAGGAACTTGGTGCGTTTGGTGGCCTAATGTTTTCCAAAGTGTTGACGGTGCAAGAAAAAAAGTTGTCCTAGGCTTACAAAATGTAGCTGAGCTAGATTCTGTTAAAGTAAATGCCTATTTCCAAAATTAGGTCATTATCATACTGTACACTAACGAGCTGCACCTGCAGTTTGATGAAGCTGATGTCACCATACTAATCTTAATATAAGAATGGCTGTTTGGATCTGTATTTCCAAACTGCTTGAACTACGAATTTCACAGTAGCACTCGTTTTGCTGATGTAGCTACAATCCAACATCAAAGTGCAACACTGTCCCTTGTTAGCGTGGAGAGCAAGGACAACTCAAATGAGCTGGGTTTTTTTTCTGCGCTTCACCCGGCAGACGATAGAATGTTTTCGACCAGGGAAGTACTGCAAGCAAATTGGTTCACCTTTGATGGCATTGACTTTCCTTTACAAGTTAGTGACACTGACAGATTTTGAGCATCACAACATAACAATCGCAGATAGAAAGGGGTCACAAATGGGATGCGCATTAGTATATTTTATGATTCAAGGCAACAACCCAGGAACCTCTTCCTGGTCACTTAACCACTTAACGATTGAATGACAAATACCTGCCTTATTACGAGAAATACTGCTTAGAACCTCAAGCTGTGCATCTATCCCGAAAACTAAGGTACCGATTGTGTCACATAAACTATTCCTGAGAGTATGGAGAAGTAGTGAACTTTTCCTTTACGCATCTATAATTTATTGACAGTATCCAGTTGATGAGTAGTGGCCTGCAAAAAAGACTTTCGTATGCAGAAAGTGGCTTTCAGCTGATGTGTACAGTCCAAGCAGAGCCCTCTTTACCGAGCAGGCCTCCCAGCCCCCATTTCAGCCTGGTATATGACATAGGTCATTGCTACCTATTCTTAGCTCCTGGTCATTAGGCCCGGAAAGGTAAAATGTCGTTGTTTGTAATTTAGCTGCTACATAAGCCATCAATTCGTACGTTTGGACACGCTGCTGTACTAGTGTTGATTCATGTGGTACGTGAACAGCAGTGTGAGGGGACGTCGTTTCATTTGTCACTACTACTGGCATGTCTGTTTCTCGCTCGTGGGCTGTCAACCGATATTGTATCTAGTCAAGATTGTTCTTATAAAGTTCTGAATATGGTTGATTCACCGTTTATCACTAAATGATTTGCATATATAGGTTAAGTTCCTATATTTATTGCGTAGCTGGTGGCGTACAAAAAAAAAGAAGACTGTGGTCCGTTAGCTAATACAAGTATGAACGTGAGACAACTAACAATATGACACTGCTGGGCCAAAGCGTAGTAGCGGCTTACCAAAACCCTCCTTTTGCCTCGACTCATGACTTCAGTGTGCTCTATTCGAGTCTTTAAATTATCGAGTATTCCCCTTTGCAGTAACGGAGGTGTCTCCATGAGATCTTCTTGTGAAGGTCACGGGCAGCGACGATTCATTTTTGTATTGTGATCCGGTTCAGATTCACTTTCCACGCATCGTCTCTCATTCACAACTATCCTGCCAAGGCGCAGCACCCGGGTGTAGAAGATATTCACTTTCCCATAGACTAATCATGACTGCGAATTCAGAGTGGCTCGCAACTGTTTGAGACACTACTGATGCTAATGCTCTTTACCGTGTTAGTGCTCTTCATAACGCTATCGTATTCCTTAAATGTTAGCTCGAATGTGAGGTCATCTGACTGGTACAATGACGTGGTTCCCAAATGCGGCAGCGATAAACACATCTATCTGGGTATCTTTTTTAGACAATTCAAGACAATTTACTAGGATGACACCGGTTGGATCTGGCCCTAAAACAGAGCAGTGAAATAAAAAGTCCCAGTTTGAGCCTGTTATCAATATGGTAGTGTGCCTGATAAGATACCCAAACCAACTACCTCTAAACTGGCTAGATCTGGCCAACCAAATCGCAGCAAACCCATCAACCCAGTCGTAATCCTGCATATAACGACTTCTTTAGGTCAAAATTCCAAACATTATACACTCCGAAACCAAATTTCATTTCACCTTTCAGCCTTCCAAGTCGTCTTCATCTGGAAGTAATATAAATAAATCTTGCCAAAATTAAAACCTTCAATGCTCCTGAGTCACTTGGTTATCAGAACTCGGTAAATATGATTGATATCCATAATAAGTAATTTCATATTTCAGAAATAAGAACGTTCGATCGTGACCATACGTCCATGTATACAGACGGTTCGAAATTCGGTCTCAACATCCCATGGCAACATCTCGGCTAGCAAGCGGATAAAGTGTCCACCTCCACTTCAGTAATTGCAAAGACAAATCCTTTGAACTACATTGGAACCTCACAAACATAAATTTCATCATCGTTCCAGATTTTTTGCCAACACTGAAATCCTTTCATATACTCACTCTTTAAAGAAAAACCAGTATTATTTGCATGTACAGTCTGGAAATAAACTGGTAGTACGTACCGCTGCAACCGTAGTCAAATATATATTATCAGGGGTAACTAAAGGACATATAAAGCAGTCCGAGGCACTCTGCAATCATCCATTTGTGAATGTAAGGTTTCCTATACTGATTTCTTAAGTTATACTAGTCGGCAAACAAGTTTTGTAAAACAAAATTCAGCCTTGGATAGCTGCATCCCTGTTATAGAACATATTGCAGAGGTGAAGTGGCATTGTGTTGATCGAGTATAGGACACACATATCTGAAAGTTTACATATATGAAGGGTTAACCTTGACCAAAGTGTATGCCATAATATGTTGAATAACAATGCACCACATTCTTATCGAGTGTATCAATTTTCATCATTTTCCAGAACTTTAACATCTTTACCGTTTAGCTCTGTCTTAATGTCTTATATCTGTATGACAATATGGGAGGATTTATCTTCTAATATTTTATTTTGTTTAACAATTCCTTACCTAACTACATTTTACCCCGATAAACACGGTGTGGTTTGCGATTGTGGGTTTAACATTTGTCAGCACATGCTAGGATATACACGCCTGCAAGTATATTTATTAGAGAAAGACCGGTAAAAACCACAAGAATAGCCACCGACCCTCAGGAAGCTACTGACAAGCGTTCGCTCATACCCATGTTGGCCAAGCTGAGACTCAAAACCCATGCAGACAGAGATGATATCTGTAAAATCGAGCGTCTTAGTCCACTCGATTACAATCCCAGCCCCCCCTCCCCTCCCGGCCGCAATATACCTAGCGATTTATTAATGATGTAATGACAGATGTTTCTGTATTAGCTAGAGTGATTTTAATAGAGGACGGGGTTCATTGCATTCATTTCTAAATTATCATTAGGTCCTTATGTTTATGTAAATATTTTGCTTGATTTTACTCACAACTCCGACCCATCCATTTCACATAATAGTCCCCACCCAAACGTTTTTCTTGCATCAATCCCCGAGAAAGCACTCAATCGAATGCCTCAACTGGTTTCAGCAAGAACAAGAGAGTAGGTCTTTGTGCCATACAGTTTACTGAGAACAAAAATATAGTGTACACTTATCCATTAAATTCTATGCTCTTCCAACCATCCGACGTGGGGGAAAATCCGGGTTGCATTTTATTTTCGACATGTTACAGAGGACGGCACGCACACACAAGATGCTTTTCAATCTCGCCATTTGAAACAGATCTACTAACTAAATACATATTACATGATATATTTTGCTAGCAGGATCCCTTTATCATAGTTTGATAGTTATTTATATACATAAACAGATAATTTTATGTCTTAATTCATACATATCACAGAAGGACATAGATCTGGGAACTGGTCTTGTCACCGAAGAGAAGCCTCCCCAACTCACCGTCTGTCCAACACGAAATTGCATCATTGCAGCGCAGTTCAGGGACCTCAGATATAGAGACAGTTATTGGCATGAGAGGCCGGAACCGGAATGGTTTATTATCTTTGAGATTAGGAAAAACATGAAATGTAATGACTATTCGGCTAAATCGGAATAAAAGTTAGAGGTTTAAGATGAGGTAGGAAACTTTATGAATACAACGTGTTTTATCCGGATTGCTCTTCTTTTTCTCTATTCCTAGTTCTTTTGGCTTTCTTATGAACGATTTTGACTGTATATTAACAAATAAAAGATTGCTAAAATTCTTTTCTAAATGATGTATCATTCCTTGGTTCTTTTGTTAAAATCTCTATAACATTATTGCAGTGTCACATTTTCCGATGGATATTTTCTGATACATACATAATATTTTGCTATACTAATTTCTTTATTCAGGATTTTAATAGGTAAGGTATTTTTAACGTACATAGGACTGTTTTAATGATTGTGTTTCTGAAAAACTGACCGTCTCCCTCAGTAATACTATGCTAATGTGTTTGATGATAACACCCTTATTGCGCCAGTTGTTTTCTTCTCGACGTTTGACATTTAAGATTACAGTATATCGGTCATTTTCGCGGCCATTTTTTCACGACTTTTGCGGACATTGTTTTAATTCAAATTGAATCAATCGTCAAATATTCAAGTTTGACATACATATATACTTACCATCTTTGGATTCCGAGTTAGACACAGTGCGAAACATGTTCACATATTCGATAGTAAATCGTGCGGCAGAATTACAAAATTTTGGGCCGGTTTTAAAAACGGGCTAGATAAATGACCTCGAAAAGCTAACGAATGAAATGGCTAAGACAGTCTTCCGACATAGAAATTGACTCTGATTATTGTTTAATTGCCTGCACTTACAAAATAAAATTACCTTATGTCATATAGGTCCTGTTCCGAAAGTAGTGTCATCATCGTTATTATGGTCACAAATTGAGATAGTCTCTAAAGGCAGAGCAAGCATACCATCTGTGGCGCTATGTTGGCACAGTTTTACATAGGAAAGGTACAAATTTGAAAGAAGCTATGAAGGACGAGCTCAAATAAAGGCTTGATGTCTATCTGAGTAAAGCTTACCCAGAATGCACAGCAAAATAATCATACAATCAAGTTAACATGACTATATTTTGTAAATTTAAAGAATTTGTCTTTAGTGCTTATTGTAATGTTGGATTTCAGACAAAAGTCCTTGATGTGCAGAGATCCTATATTGATGTGAAATAATTAAATTCTTTAAAATGCGTGAAATTTACACATTTTGTTATGTAAACAACCTTGTTTGGGAGATAAACGTCCTTTTGCATGGTTTACGAGTAAATGACAGTCACAATGCATTGAAAATAGATACCGATAACTCCTTGGTAAAACGAAAGCGTTGAAATATAAATTGACTTAAACGCAAAATGTAAGTTTAATATATGTTGCAGAGACCTAGTTTCAGCTGGAGATCTGTATTCTCTACAACGGGTACACTCACAAATAAGCGAGATCAGAAATTAATCCAAGTGTTAAACATGTCCTGTTTTGGAGCACTTCCTTTAGGATTTTGGGTGACTGTTTGATAACAGAAAGCACATGAATGCATTGGGATGTGATGCAAATACAATACAAATGAAATGAAGTAAATCTGTTTTCAAAGTGGAAGTGTAGCTTATAATAAACGGATCAAAAGTGCA
>JAECUM010020257.1:0-13739 GCA_016617855.1 Megalonaias nervosa
TGATTTTGTGAAACTTTATTTTACAAAATAACTTTTATTTGAGAGTAAATTTCTTGACCCAACTTTGCATATGGCTTGCACTCAAGGCTGTTCCATATAGATATATATGGTACTCATGGAAGGTTCTTTTTTAAAATCATATGCCAGGTTACTCTAATTTTTAACTGAAAATAGTTCAGAATTCTAAATCATACCTTGTGTGACTGCAACACATTAAAAGTGTCTTCCTAGGATCCCAAGTATATTTTACTGCAGCAGCCTTTGCAGTAATAAAGCAGTTTTTAGATTCTGGGATCTTTTGGTTTGGATATTATGGTGATGACAAGACTGATACGAAAAATTAACATTTTTGCACAGCAAATGGGGTCATTCTCTCAGTTTTCAGTGTATCACTAATAAGCATTGTACATGTTATGGTAATTATTTGAAGATGTAGATTTAATTTTTGATTAAAAATTATTGTCCCTTTTTTCATGCAGTTCATTGCAGTGTGCGACAGAATCTTGTGAATGCAACTAATCCTGCTAATGTTGTAGTGCTTTGTATATATGAGGGTCATATCTGAAGATGCACATAGCAACAAAAAGCAGTGCTCATGCGACTTTAACACATCTGCTATTAAGGTGGAATGTATTATGCATAACCTAGTTTGTCCTAATGTCCATTAACTTTTCCTATTTTGCACATGGCTGCAATTCAGTAGCTTATACTGTTCCCAATCTTTGTGCATGTCTTGCACTTGGAATAAGGATGAACTTTATATTTTTTGGGGTCAAGAGGCCAGAGGTCATAACTGAAAGTAGAAAAATGGTTTCCACAAAAGAAATTGAATCTTCCACCATCAACAGTCGCCAGTCTCTTTCAGTAGCGTGCACTTTGGATTAGGAACAACCCTTTTGATTTTGGGGTCATAGGTCATGGTTACTGTGATTAAATGTAGAAAAATTAGTTCAGCATACTAACTTGAGTTCTACATCAAAGACACGTACTGAGTTTTGTGGCTGGCTTAAACTTTCAGTAAGAATGAAGTCTATTGAATTTGGGGGGGATCAAAAGAGCAAAGGTCACTGTCACTTACTAAAAGATGGAAATTATCATTTGCCTAAGAACTTTAGTTCTAGACCATAAACTGTGACCAAAGTTTGCGGTGAGCTTATACTTGTATGGAAGAGATGTAGTGATTTTGGGGTGAAAATGTCAATGGTCATTGTGGCTCAAAGAAAAATCAGTTTTGTGAATAGCTTTTATTCTAGAATAAGTTCCTTGATCAGCATTGTGACTGAATTGTACTTTGGATAATAGAGTACCTATAGATTATGTGGTCTAGAGAGATTGCAGTCATGGCAAGACTGATGCAAAAATAAAAAATGTTTGCACAGCAGGTTTAATTAAAGATTGCATACATTGACCAAAGATCCAGGTCATTGAGACCAAATGGTTAATAATCTCCCAAAGTCTGCCATGACCTACTAGCTTGACAATGGGGCAGATGTATAACGTTCCATTCAACAGACTTATTACTCTCTTTTTTATGACAGACTTTTCTGATGCAACTAATCACAGTCTTCTGTGGATTACAATGAAGCTTAGTACATGTTATGACCATTATTAGAAGCGACACATAGCAACAATTCACTTTTCTCATGCATTTTTTGTCTGAGTTGTTGTTGCCTTATTGACTTTCTGCTGTGTATAATGCAAAATAAACTTGTGAACCCAGTTTGTTTTGTACTTTTTGTTGATCGTTGTGCAGCTTGGTACATATTACAATGCACAGTGACAAATCTTTGTGCTCATGCAAGTTTGTAAGCCTAGGGTTATTGACCTTTTTGACTTGCAGCTCAGTGCAATATATTTTGCAATTTTGCTAATGCTATTACTTCTCAGATTTCAGTGGTGCTGTGAAACCTTTTGCATATTGTTCTTATCATTTGAAGATATGTATGTTGACCAATAATTGTACATGCATTATGTTTGGAAGACTTGCATAGTTTGTTTACAATAGACTCATTTCAATCTTGGAATTAGTGGTTGGATATAATCAAGGCAGGGATTTATTTACATGTGGTAATTGCTTATTATTTCTCTTGTTCTTTTATGTCAAAAATACATTTGAAGGTAAAACCTATTTCATATGCTTTAGTCCATTTGAAATAAAGATCAAAATTTGGCTGCCCTGGAAAAATATATATTTGTTTTAGGCGTAAATGTCACTTCAGCATCAAATAAACTAGGTGAGCATGTGCTAGGACAGTGGTGCTGTGATCAAGTAGCAGAAAGAATGAATCTACATCAAAACTACCTATCGTCTAAAAACCCAAGGTTCAAAGATGAAATATTTGAGGGTTAGGGGCTATTAAATTAAATGTGATGCACCATTGTTTATGCCGACATTATTGCTTTGTTTGTTGGTTTTAACAGTACTTTTGATATATTAGGGGCTGTCCATTTAGTACGTACACATGGAGGGGGGAGGGGCGGTTAACCCAAATGCATACACTTGCCTATGGGGGGAGGTCAACTGATAATGTATGTACACATAGGAAGCGGGGGGGGGGGGACCTCGATAATAATTTGTCTACATTGGCCTTCAAATGAGCCACAGCTACCAGGAGAAGTAGGAGTGTGGAAGAGGTGTCACTTGTATGCCACCATACCCCTGATTGCTAACTATCACACAGCTCAGCAGCGAGTCTGACAAAGTCTGGCGGCCTGCCCCAGGGATTACACATTCTTCAATCTGGCCTCACTGCGAACTGCTGCTGGCTCAAGATTTTAGCTGCCGCAGTGCTCTGTTTATGCTGCTGCTGCTGCCGCGACTGTAGTACTAACACTGGTCTCTGTATCGGTCTACTATTAGTACAACAGATGTTCAGTCGACGCACTTATTATATAGAAACTAGTTCACCGAGTTTAATAATTGTGTTTTAAGATCGTAAGATAAGTGTTTTTGAATATTCAGTCAAGATGGATAATATGGTCAAGTATAACTGTTTGTACAAAGCTGTGTGTAAAACTAAGCCACAAGCTAGTAAACATGAACAACAAAAAGAAACTAATCGGTTACGGGATAAAATAAAGCGTGATGAAACTTTGTATGAATATGTTACTACTGATCCAGCAAGTAAAGTGTTGGCGAGCAGAAGCAATCTTCTATCTTTCTGGTCATGCGTGCAAGCACCAGCACTGGTACCAGTGGCAAGTGTATCAAAGCTTGAAGTGCATGACACTGATGCTTTAGCACCTACAGTCATGATTTCAGCTGCATCTGATATGTTGCCACCTATATCGGCTGGCAATGCTGCATCAAGTCCGTCGACTTCAGCCATGTCTGATCCTACCGCCAGGATCACAAAAACAGCAAAAACTCCACAACAGACCAGCATTCAACGTGACATCTCTGTAGCCCAAGAACAGCTATTAGCTTTACTACATTTAAGAGATGCAGGCCTCATAACTGAGGAACTAAAGGAGAAAATGAAGTCAGTTGAATTGATTCTGAAGCAGAAGAAACTGAAATTGAAGGGGCTGCGCCTGGAGACCACAAGGCAGCGTGAGCACTGTCTCAAAGTCAAACAAAGTCTCGAAGATATAGCAGAAGAATATCCGAATCAGGGGCAAAAACTACAAAAGTTTACAAGGTATAGAGGCGGTAGACTGGCCATCACAGACTAGCTGAAGCAATTATTGATATTGTGTCGATTAGTGCTGCTGCCAGCGACTGGCGCCAGTTGCAGGAATTGCGATCGTGTAAGAAACTAGATGACCTACATAAAACCTTATAGAAACAAGGCTATCATTTGTTGAGGTCGGCAATGTATCTGCTGCTTCTTCCAAGATAATCTAGCTCAGGGGAAGGCAAACATCACATAAAGACTCTGACTGTGAAACTGACAAGAGCTGCCAATACTGCTTACGACCGTCACAAAGATGCAGCATTTGCATTTGCATCTATGTCATACCTAGATGAAATCAGTTCTATGTTTGAAGTAGACATATACGGTTACCTCAGCCAAGACAACAAGGCTAAAGTGCCACTTGGAATCCTGGCAGCAATGAAGCAGGCACCTACACTGATGCATCTCGAGTATACAGTGCGTTTGCCAGATCACGACTTTGCTGTCGCTTCTCACTATACACTGATCCCATCTGTCAATGCTGCCTGTGTCGCGACTCCAGGAAAGCTAGTCAATGCTGTAACATATTCCAGTCCTATGTATATTGCAGTGCGCTCAGTGAAACATGGCAGCAGTACAGCTTTTATGCTTGGTCAGGATATGGAACGTCTGTGCTCAATTCCAAGTTTCCAGCCAGTGATGTGCACAGCTGATGGTCGTGTGAAACCAATAGTGGTCGTGGCAAGTGATGGAGGACTGGACGAGAATCCAAGATTTCCCAAACCTCTACAGGTTGCAGCCACAAGATTTGTTGACTGGGATCTGGATGTGTATTTGTCTGGCACCCACGCACCACATTATTCAGCCTACAACAGAGTTGAGCGCCAGATGGCTCCACTGAGCTGAGACCTAGCCGGACTAGTGCTACTTCATGATCACTATGGGTCACATCTCAGTGCATCAGGAAAAACAATCGACGCGGAGTTGGAAAAACAGAACTTTGAGAAGGCAGGAAAAACACTGGCAGAAGTATGGTCCGCAGTTGTATTAGATAAGCATGATGTCCATGTAGAATATATTGACCCAGTAGAGTGTGAATCACCCAGTGAACCAGAAGTCAAATGGGTTGCGTGTCATGTCAGGCAGAGTCAGTATTTTCTGCAGATCATTAAGTGCGATGATTCTGGCTGCTGTCGCCCATGGTGCACCTCATGGAAAAATTACTTTCCTGAATGTTTCCTGCCTGGACCTGTCATGCTGACACATCTGCAGCTGGTCTTAGCATTCCTGATCCAGAATCTGTAAAGGATCTGACACACACGTACTACAGTTCACTTGCTCAGCGGCTAGCTTTTGGATTATCAAAAGTTCCTTTGAACGCATCATTTGATATGCACTGTCTGTCACTTGCACAACCGAAATTATCAAGCACACATGTTCCATGTGCGGCGTGTCACTCATCGCAGGCCAGTGTAAAACGACATCAGCACATTCACACTACTGAGTCTACTGACAGTGAGAACAGTTAAAAGCTGGATGATGATGTCAGTGACGCTGTGGATATTGAGATGGCGACCCAGCAGACTGCAGCTAATGCTGCTCTGTTTCAGCCTGACATTGCGTCTGTTGATGATATTCCTATAATACGTAACCTGTTCGACTGGGTTCAGTCAGAATTTGAATTTTAGCGAACACTAGACAAACTTTTTAAAGTTACACAGCTTATTTCTTTGATGCAGCCAGACATTCAACGTTGGTGGACTGTCTGTTTATTAAACACGTTAATATTATTAATCCTTGATCATTTCTGCATGGATTAAATATAGGCCATTCTATAGAATTGGGGGGGTGCGTCAAGCGTACATACACAGGTTGGGGGGGGTGTAAAAAGTACACATGTGTACAGGGAGGGGTCAAGCTTTGCCAGATTTTTGTGTACGTACTAAATGGATGACCCCTTATTGGCTGTGTCAGGCTGAAAAAATGGAAGCTAAGTGCCTTTCCCAATGACACACCAAGGCAGCTGAACTGTGCAGACATTAAGCACAAAAACAATGACCACTTCCTGTTTGGGTTAGACATTGTAGTAGCATTCTGGTTTAAGTAATATAGATTTGCTGTCTCTATTCTAATTTTACAAAAGAGAACACTGTCTCTATTCTAATTTTACAAAAGAGAACACTGTCTCTATTCTAATTTTACAAAAGAGAAACTGTCTCTATTCTAATTTTATGCCATAAATTCTAAATGTTTTTTTCCAGAGCCAGAAGAAGAACTTCCATCTATCCCAGGCCTTGACTGGTCGACTGATGAGAAATTTTTCCAAGATCAGCAAACCAGAGAGACACCAAGGAAAAAGGTTCCTTATTCCAGGCCTATTCCCAAAAGTTTTGAGCAGGCATGGATCTCCAACAAACAGTCAGGTGTGCTTGTTCCAGATGAACAGTCAGATGCAGATGATAAGGAATCTGGTGGTTCAGCAGCCAAATTAAAGAGCCCAGCGGGATTTGGAGCTCCACGCAGAGAAAGTATTCCATCACTCATGTCTCTGCCAACTAAAGGACCAAGTAAACTTTTTTGTTTAATGTTTAAATATAAATGTAAAGTATATGTTTTGCTATTTAAATTCATCAGGCACACGTATATTATTCAATAATTGGTTAATAAATGTCACATGGAGTCATTTAATAGATAATACAACATTTGGAGGATTTGCATTCATACAAGGGAAAAGTTAGAAACAGAATGCAACAATTGGAAAATTAGAAACTGTATGATTGTTGTTCAGGGTTTAAACTCTTCATTGAAAAGCTTGAAAGTACTGGATTTTTGGACTTTTTGAGGCCTTGAAATCCATAAAAATTGACATTTAATTTTTAAAATTGGTTTTTGCTTCCAAAATTATTTGTACCATTTTTTTGCCATAAGGATATTGAAACACCAGCATGATTGATCCATTGATGATCTTCCTCTATTGAGTTTCTGACCTCAAGTGTTTCAACTTTAGTGATTTGTATCACTTGTCATTCCGTATATGAATCTACTCTTACTGCCTATATTTGAGGACCGGGAAATTTAATTTTAGTCCCTGGATAGTCCTTGAAAAATTCTTGCATTTCTCTTGAGTGGAAGTGTATGAGTTTTTCTTTCTCAGTTATCTTATTACCATGCTGCAAGAACAGACTATCCCTGAAAATAGTCTTTTTACAATTTCTATGGTGCCAGAGCTGGATATTGTTGGTTTCACAGATATTTTTGGAAGGTTGCTCTAACACCAAATATCACTGAAACTTTCTCAAAGTCCTTGCAGAATATTTTCATTTTGTTGAGAGACAAAAAAACAAACAATTGAGTCACATGATGCACTGTCTCTGATTCTTAAATTGATCCTGTAATCGCTTGCCTGTATTAGAAAAATGACAGCTTTATTTCCTTGAAGCACATCGTAAAGGTGTATTTTGTTCACTCACATTAATCACTTATCCATTAATGAATGAATGTCAGTGATTTTGTTGGTGCATAGTAACATAATAAACATAAAAAAGACATCCTGCCAGGTGTGTTCTAGGACACACAAGAGTGGGATTCAACCTAATTTCTAAAAAAGCACACCACAAAATCAACTGAATGAGTGCAGATCATATATATTCAACCCCAACTTTTCTTTTTTCATTAAATCCCTTTGGTATTTCAAAAAATTCTCTTGTTTTTCAGATGCATGGTTGAATTCCACCCCCACCCCCCTTACTTTTAGTTCGAAAATAGATCCTGATTCTAATTTAAATTGTCCTGAAAATATTAGCATGATCTGTCCAATAGTTGTGAATGTTATAAGCATTTAAATATTGTACAGGGATGGTGACTCACAAAAAAAATGTTTCTTGACTGAAGAGGAAAAATAATTTTAAAAAATTAAAAGGAGAAAAAAATACTATATTCCTTTTATTTTTAAGATTCCACAATAAAATAAATTCAAAATGCTCATTGAAAAGCAAAACATAACTCTTTGTGTAACATAGACTAGTAACTGCTTGTACAATACTTAAAATGCTCTAAATGAATTTAAATGTTATTTAAAAGATAAAGAATTTGTTTATATTGCTAATGAACTTAAAGTTCAAATTTATAGTTTAAATGACTTAAGATGAGTTTCCTGATGAAACGAATATAGCAAATCTCCAATTTTGAGTATATTTGTTAAAAGCACAATCTTTTTGATAAAAGCACAATCTTCCAAAAATGTTCATTGACATATAAAAAAAATGGTCTGTGAAATATAATTTTGATATTTTTCAAAATTGATATTTGATTTGAATCATTTCATTGAGCTGAAGTTATTCAAAAAGCCATGCAAAGTTATATCACCATCCTTTTATCTTAAAATTACAACAAAATTTTTCATTCATTGGTCTTAAAATTGTCTTAAAATATATATTTTTTAAATTATCTTCAGGTATCTATTATGACATCATGAGAAATTATGAATATTAATGAGCTTGAGAAAACAGAAACCTCAGATATCTATATTAAACATTTTAACAGATTTTAATGAATTTTTTTTTACTGTTGTTAATATTTAAATATATTCTTAATTTTATTGCTCTTTTAAGTTTTGAGTGCCACATTAAGTAGCCCAGTTTCAGGGCTGGTATACTTGATGTTTGTCATCTAGGTAGACTTACTTTCCAGGTTGATATACAGGTACACTTCATGCTTATTCTTCAAAGTAGGCTTACTTTCCAGGCCAAGTTTATTTTAAAAATTTTTTGTGTGTCTAATTGATTTTAAGTGACTCAGTCAAACACGTTAATGGATGCTTGTGTTAATATTTTTAGACAGTGCACAGCTACAGGAAAAAGATGAACCCAAAATACAAACTCCACAGATTGCAGGCCCCAGTGGGCATAGGGTACCCAATCAAGGCATGGGCCTTTTGGGTCCAGCTCCGGGTTTGTTGCTACCTAACCAGACATCACCAATGAGACCCCCTAGTCAGCCCCCATTTTTAGCCCGACCCAGTGGCACTGGTCAAAGCCTTCAACCCAACATGCCTCACCCCAGTAAGCCTCAAGGGCCCAGAACCATGGGCCCAGGTCAGTGGACCACAGAGGGCAATGGACCAGATATTATGGGCCAAAACTTGCAGCAACAACAACAGCAAAAGCAGGGCTTATTGCGGCCTCCAGGTCCAACAGGTATATTTTCTTTTGTTGTTTTTGTTTTTGTTTTGCTTTGGTTTTCACAATTGTTGTTATCAGTTATTTGCTTAGGGTTTTATTATATAATTTTTCCCATGCTCTACCTTGCTTTACATGAACATGATGTTAAAATTTTGAGGGGGGCGGAGGGAGTGGGAGAAACACAGAAATTGCATTCTGGTTTTTTTCAAGGGACTAAAATTGAGTGGTATACCAATTGTTGGGAAAATGTCACTTCAAATGGTATATATCTTCATTAACCATTAATTAATTATATTATATATTGTCTTAGCTGTGTTTTGCTCAACCATTTCATGCCTACACAACATTGTTCTCCCTCTGCCTCTCAGGCAAGGCCCGAGTCAGTTGGAAATAGAAATGAAATTGTATCAAGTAAGGGAGCATACAAGACATAATTCCTCAGAATTCTTTACTAAATAATAGGACCATTTTTTTTCCATCTTTACAGGATGAGAGTCATAAATGGGAGTTATCTGATTATGATCAATTTGTATTGACTCAAATTCATCATTTGTTAATATGGTAATTAGGACAAAATAAATGCATTGCATGTCAGTTTAGGACATTTGTATCGTAAGACATTTTGTATAGTGATACTAGCAGTACCCATGATGAGCAGAGTATTATTCGCAAATAGACTAAACATGCATACAGATATTTTTGCATATATTCATTTCATTCAAATATGCAAAACAGTTGAAGAATATAGTCCAGAGATGTTGATTTCACTTGGCATTCAGTCAGTATAAGTAAGGCAGACAGTACAAGTTACTGATGTACTGTGTATTTTGGGAATGATAGGAGTCAGTCACAAAGAGAACATTTCAGTACTGTGTATGTTGGGAATCATAGTAGTCAGGCACAGAGAGAACACTGATGTTATGTGCTTGTTGGGAATGATAGTACAGTTCCCCCCCCCCCCCCCGTAACACAGTAATTGGGGTCCATAACTACCAACTACATTATGTACTGAACAATGGTATAGTAAATATGATCAGAAATGTTGAGTGTACTTGTGTGGTGTGCGCGGAAAAACAAACACTACTCAAATGTATAGTAGTAATGCTGTTAGTTTATTAAAAACAGTGTTATAAACACCTCATTTTAAAATAGTATTCTTGCCTGTTTTAATTGCTATCTACAACTGCATCAAGTTTGAAAGGACTAAAAATGCTGTAATTATTTGGAAAAAAGTCATTAAATTTAGGTTGCTCTTGAGGCCAATGTAGCCTGACGTTAAAAACTTCATTGTTTTTTTTTTTATTAGGGCCTCACAATCACATATCTACCACTTCTACACCCATTTTGCAATTAAATAAATGAACATCTGTCTGTAACAAGTGCACTGAATAATGTAACAGGTAAAAAAAGTACAAACTTACATACATGTATGTAATCAATTTAAATTCTAATGATGTGTGAAACAAATACATTTCTTCCCAAAAAGTACAAATCCAAATAGAATAAACACTATTCACTCACATGATGTACATTTCCTCCTGAAAGTATTTTCTGAATTTAGGTTGTTTGAGACTGGATCTTTTGTTTTTAAAGCAATGTGTATGGTATTTCTCAATTGTATAACGTTCAAGGGGTCAGTGTCCCGGTAAGCACATCAGTCCTTTCTGGTATGCAAATATGGCTTCAGAAATGGCATGGGGTGCTTTCAGCAGTCCTCTGGGTCACTGTCCTATTTTCTGTTGATTGGGATATACATTTTCTCCATTGGCACCTAGGAAGAACTGGACAATGTCAGCATCATTCTTGCATTCAGCAGTGGGGCAGTCATCATCAATTTTGATCCAGTGCTGAACAAAGTTGAATAAGTTAAAATGTCTCCATAGCACAGCTTTAGCCTCTTCAACATCTTCCTCCATAAATCCATTAAAAAGATTATCTTATTCACAAAATAAGCCTTCCTTTTCCTGGACATCTCCATTGCAAGATGTCTTATTTCACTCATAAATATTGATAAGACCAAACTCACTTTTAAATCAGATTTTACTGGAGAGTGACACTTCATTATTTGAATGGACCTTATTTGTCCTATGGCTACATTATGCAAATGAACATCTGTCTCTTCTATACTGCACTGCAATAGATTTCAGAAAGCAGCAGCAAGTTCAGAAGACATGCTGTTGCTAGTCCTTTCTGTGGGCTGTTGCCATCCAGGTTTCATTTATCGACATTAGCTGGTCTTCTGTGAAATCAGTCCTGGTGGTTTTAGTGCCAAAGGCAAAATTCAACAGTCATGTACTTTAGCCAAATGCAGTGGTTGATATGGACCAGTGACAGTTATGGCCTCTTAGAGACTTGGGTAATTTCAGGTATTTGATAGCCAGTTAGGAATACAATATCTTACCATGCTGTGACTATAAAAACATGTTCTGGTAATGTCCAAATCATGTACAGTAGTTTTTTATGTAAAAGTTTCAGCTGATAATTGTCAAAAATTATTTTAAAATTTAAAAAAAATTATAGTTTTTATAATTTTGATTTTGTGGTCCATAGCACTAATTCATTACATCCAGAATTGCATTATATCAAGCACATTATAATGGGGGAGAGATGTATGTAGTCACTTACAAAGAGAACACTAACGTTCTGTATTTGATAGCAAAGATAGTAGTAAGTTAGAAAGAGAACACTGATGTACTTTGTATGATGGGAATGACAGTGGTCAGTCATGGAGATAACACTTGTTCTACGTATGTTGGGATTGATTGTGGTCACAAAGAGAACACTGATGTTCTAAGAATGATGGGAATGATGGTAGTCACAAAGAGAACACTGATGTTCTAAGAATGATGGAAATGATAGTCACAAGGAGAACACTGATGTTCTAAGAATGAGGGGAATGATGGTAGTCACAAAGAGAACACTGATTTTCTGAATATGGCAGGAATGACAGTAGTTAGTCACGTTGACAACAATGATGTTCTCTGCTTGTTGGGAATGATAGTAGTCAGTTGCAGAGAGAACACTGATGTTCTATGTATGTTGGGAATGATTGATTTAATTGTGGTCACTAAACATTTTGATGCATTCTCAGCAACATGATACACATATTTGTGACTAAGACAGAGTTTGATATCACAAGTTATGAAACATGGTGTTCACAAAATACTCTATGAAAATCCATAGCAACCCACTTAGTTCAAACAAAACTAGTAAATACCAGATACATTAAAATCCTGAACAACCCAGTTAATTCAAACCAGCTAGCAAATACCAGGTACATTAAAATCCTGAACAACCCAGTTAATTCAAACCATCTAGTAAATACAAGATACATTAAAATCTTGAACAACCCAGTTAATTCAAACCAGTTAGTAAATACCAGATACGTTAAAATCCTGAACAATCCAGTTAATTCAAACCAGCTAGTAAATACCAAATACATTAAAATCCTGACCAACCCAGTTAATTCAAACCAGTTAGTAAATACCAGATACATTAAAATTCTGAACAACCCAGTTAATTCAAACCACCTAGTAAATACCAGATACGTTAAAATCCTGAACAACCCAGTTAATTCAAACCAGTTAGTAAATACCAAATACATTAAATTCCTGAACAACCCAGTTAATTCAAACCACCTAGTAAATACCAGATACATTAAAATCCTGAACAACCCAGTTAATTCAAACCAGTTAGTAAATACCAAATACATTAAATTCCTGAACAACCCAGTTAATTCAAAACCACCTAGTAAATACCAGATACATTAAAATCCTATCTTGAGCTCCTTGTCAGTAGAAGTGCAAAGCCCTAGGTGTCAACAACAGTGTTGATCATGACTTAGGTATGTAATTATTTGCAGTTTTACATATTGTGTATGCATTTGTTGAAGTTTTTAATAATGACACAGAAATTGGCAATTTTAACTGTGAAACAAAACTAAAATACAGATAAAATGCAGAATGAGTGCAAATGAAATAATGAATGCATTCTGAAGATAATGGAGAGTGCAAATGAAATAATGAATTTGGGGGAGAATGGACAATGCAAATGAAACAATGAATGCATTTGGAGGAGAATGGAGAGTACAAATGAAATAATGAATACATTTGGAGGAGAATGGAGAGTGCAAATGAAATAATGAATACATTTGGAGGAGAATGGAGAGTACAAATGAAATAATGCATTTGGAGGAGAATGGACAGTGCAAATGAAATAATGCATTTGGAGGAGAATGGACAGTACAAATGAAATAATGAATGCATTTTGAAGATATTGGAGAGTACAAATGAAATGATGAATGCATTTGGAGGAGAATGGAGAGTGCAAATGAAACAATGAATGCATTTGGAGGAGAATGGAGAGTGCAAATGAAATAATGAATACATTTGGAGGAGAATGGAGAGTACAAATAATGCATTTGGGGGAGAATGGACAGTGCAAATGAAATAATGCATTTGGAGGAGAATGGACAGTACAAATGAAATAATGAATGCATTTTGAAGATATTGGAGAGTACAAATGAAATGATGAATGCATTTGAAGGAGAAGGGAGAGTACAAATGAAATGATGAATGCATTTGGATGAGAATGGAGAGTGCAAATGATGAATGCAATTGAAGGAGAATGGAGAGTACAAATGAAATAATGAATGCATTTGGAGGAGAGTGGACAGTACAAATGAAATAATGAATGCATTTTGAAGATATTGGAGAGTACAAATAAAATAATGCATTTGGAGGAGAATGGAGAGTACAAATGAAATAGTGAATGCATTTGGAGGAGAATGGAGAGTACAAATGAAATTATGAATGCATTTGGAGAAGAATGGAGAGTACAAATGAAATAATGAAATTATGCATGTGGAGGAGATTGGAGAGTACAAATGAAATAATGAATGCATTTGGAGGAGAAAGGAGAGTGCAAATGAAATAATGAATGC
>JAECUM010020258.1:0-61720 GCA_016617855.1 Megalonaias nervosa
TTTTCAGCCTTCGTAGGAACCCTTAATTTTCAAAAATAAGGTCTCTACAAAGTTGTAGGGTTCACCTTCTCTGCTGCTCGCTGAAATGTCTTTGGATCTTGTACATAATCTAATCACACTGCTATCTGAAATGACTGCTCCCTTGTGCTAAAAAATAAAAATCAGTCTGAATTAGTCTAAAGTACAATATTCTTAGTAATCCGAGTTTCCCCTGACCCTTGCTACCCCATTTTTGATATTTGGACATTTATGTTGGGGTGTCGGGTCAAAGTCCATTCCCTATCGAAAGTTGGAATTCGCCGACACAATTTGGTGTCGGCGTATGGTAGTCGCTTACTAACCGGCCTAGCAAACTTTAACGACCTTTCATCGAGATATACCTGCATGAAATCGATAGGAATAGGATTTATGTTCTCAGAAATAGCGAGTGTATCATTAGTCATATCTTTAATCCGCTGACAGACGAGATGCAACTATAGCGTTGATGAAATATGACCTGGAACTCGCCATTTGCATTCCTAGTCACATGACTACACAACTCTTCGCAACTTACATGTCAATGACATCAGAGGACCCTGCACCCCAACATAAATGTCCAAATATCAAAAATGGGGTGGCAAGGGTCAGAGAAAACTCGGACTATATTCTTAGCAACTATTAAAATAGGGAAAATGAATTTTGCCAGACTGGACAATACCAGCTTCTGAAAGTGCAATGAATGAAGTACCAAATATAATAATATAATGTATACAAAGTTAACGGCTTTTTTTTTCCAATTTACCTCTGAAGTTCAGAAGTGAAAATGACCAAGTGAAGCTAGTACTTTTTATAAAAGGTGCAGATCTACGTAAAGGCCATGCTGTATACTCTATAACTCATATTAAACCCATCCATCACACACCAAAATAATGGGAATTAAAGGTTCTTTGAACTAAGATATACAAGATCTTTTTTAAATAGCCAGAATAACCGGTGAGGAAACCCGGGGAAATTCTTTTTCGTTAAAATTCTAAATCCTAAAATACGAATCTCTAGTGCGCGGCCTATACTCTGAACTACTTTACATGGAACAATCTGGAGGCAAGGGCACAGTCAGAACACTTATGCGTTTGCTGTTGTAACATACGTAGTCACTTCTCCAAAATAACCGAATATATGAAATTGATGTGTATTCCTACAACTACTTTGAGGTTATTTCAAGATGTGACGGAAACGACCGAGCTAAGTTCCAATCGCGCAAATATTTTTGTTGTTGTTGTTGTTGTTGACTGGTTCCATGGCAATATTTATTCAGTTATAACCAGTCTTGGCCTCAGCAACTTCCTTTTTCCGGTTAACAGAAGGGAGTAGGTATGAAAACTGAATGTTGTCAATTAAAATCTACAACTATCGCATTCATCCAAACGAAAAATAACATGGGCTAATCCAGATACCTTCATTATTTTGTTGTCATTCATGCGACCATGCATGGTTTAATAATCTGAAGAGTAAATTTCAGCTTTATGTTTTTATCATGGACGTCTCTAATCTGGTCCATCACAGTAGACTAATTCTTTTACTCCTAAGGCTTGCAACATGGAGCCAGTAAACTGGATTTGATTATTTATGTGTAGCAAGTATCAGCACATAGTCGAAGGAACCCACTGAAACCAATGTAAGACATATCAGTCACATGTTTTTGTTGAAGTGCTGTCTTACTACCCAAATAACGGCCTTGCATAGCTTGTTCCGATGTCGGTTGACATCGGAACTAGTAGTCAAAGTTTCAGATATATCTAGCACACTTGGCAGCCTATATCGACACTCTTCGCTAATCAAAATATGACACTAGCAAATGGTCGCATTTTCAAGTAGGTTCATGTGGGGGATATATTTCTTGAATGAAACGAAACGTTGCTTACAGTTCAATAGGCATAATATATTTGTATTAATTTTGTTAAAGAAGAATATTTCAATTTCAACCTAACCCGATTTCGGCATTCCCGTTTTCATTGCTTTCCAGCCAACTGAAATGTAGGCCAACGAGACTGAAAACAGGTCCATTTCTTTTGTGAGAATTTGAATTTATTAGAGAAAAGACATCAGGTTAAGTAAAGTCGGAAAAAAACACAATAACTTTGCTTTGTAGAAAAGCATTGTTAGTGGTTGCCAGTTGTATGTGATATTCCTGAAAATTTTACTTTCGTTACTCTGTTAGTCGACATCAAAACACACTACACAGTGCCGTTATTCAGTAAGACCCATCACCCTCCCAGAACAACAATATCGGGTGAAGTGTCCTACGTTGTAGGACTGCTGCCCTGTTAGTCCGAGTTTCTCTGACCCTTGCCACCCCATTTTTAATATTTGGACATTTATTATAGGGTCCCACTGCCTATTGAAAAGTTGGAATTCGCCGACACCTTTTGGTGTCGGCATAGGGTAGCCACATACTCGCCGGCCTAGCAAACTTTAACGACCTTTCATCGAGATATACCTGCATGAAATCGATAGGAATATAATTTATTTTCTCAGAAATAGCAAGTGTAGCTTTCGATATGTCTTCAGTCCACTGACAGACATGCCGAAACTATAGCATTGATGAAATATGACCTGGAACTCGCCATTTGCATTCCTAGTCACATGACTTCACAAATCTCGCAACCTACTTGTCAATGACATCAAAGGTCCAATAGTCACGTGATAGCAACAGTAAACCGTTTTGAAAGGTGTTGTACATAGAATTCGAAAATATTAATTAAAAGTCATGTAATACTTGTACATAAATATAATGCACACTTAATTCTTAGACCAACAAGTAGGTCTCCGCTTTTTTTCCTGACAGCAGAGATCAACATTGTCAGGCAGTAGTCCATACTGAAGTTTTACGCTGTGTTAACCTCCCATCAGTTCTGATATATTGGACGCTCGCTAGTAAGTAATAAATTTATTTCGCCTGACCTTGGTATGCAGATGGAAACTAAAATCCCTTTTCTTTTGACCTATGGTGTCAAATCCTTCAGAACCATAGATGCCAACCCACACGATTTTGGTGTGAATTTCACGACTTTTTCAGCGATTCACGGATTCACGCCCCATGCAAAATAATCATGAATTCCCCAATTCTCAATTATTTTAAATCTTTAATAAAATAACCAATTTCCTTTGAAGTGCTAGTCGTCATATTGAGAGTTGCCGAAACACTCCGTTATTGGTTTTCGCGATATTAGTAGAACTATAGCTGATTGATACAGTTGAATTCCATGAGTGAAGAGTCCAGGATATGTCCTAAAACTCTTGATTGTATTGTACCTAAAGTATGCATTTTTATAGTTGTCAACTTGCCAGATTTTAATTACTTCCAGTCTGTAGCAGTACTTTTCTTGTAAGGTTGATGTTGTTGATTGTTTTATTGTACATAATTTGAATACTGTACTGTTTAATGCATGTCAACCCTGTGAGAGATGAACCTTTGGCTCAGCAGTCCATTCGTCGATTATATTTACAATGGAAACCATTTACTATGATCTCTTGGAAGAAATCTTAAGCATGTCAAATCTGTACTGTTTCTGAGACTAGACTTTTGATAGGTTGGATAATAAGTGAATGGTAATTAATGCTTGACTTTCACATTGTTGAACAACATAGAACCTGATGTTAACATTATGTTTGTAGAGTTCATGAGGCCACTTAGTCTGCCTAGCTGTTTAGGCAGTGATGTTAACATCTTTAAAATGGAACCCAGTGGAAATATTCTTAACAAATTGTGCTGTGTTGAAGAAAACAAAAATTTTAGATACATCTTTTGAAACTTCTGAATTTGCATAATGTATATTAATCTGCCATTAGAAATGGGGGCTTTATTCAACCCCAGATAGACCCCCCCCCCAAAACCCCAAACCTTGTAGCTCATTTCGCCTTGTACTACAGCATTTTGTCCGACAGGTATATGGCCACAAAAAAAATGTTTCTGTTCAGCCAGTCTTCCCTGTTTTTTGTTGCAGACCCTAAAACTTTTTCCCCCAGGGTAAAGAAAACCAAAATACCAAAATTAATTTCTGAATCTGATTGACCTGGTTTAGCCCAGTCCTTGTAACGCTTAGTATATTACATTATGTATACTAATCATTATTATATATATATATATATATATATATATATATATATATATATATATATATTGTTAAAATAACAATTTTTTTATAGCAACTAATGATAATATACACTGTGTTTTAAGAAAAAACAACCTACCTTCATACCCTGATTTTAAAAAGTGCAATAGGAAAACGCTTGTTATTTTTTGGCCTAAAGGTCCCAAGATCTATCATTATTGGCAGCAAAAGGTTTTCACTCTGCTTGAAGGCTTTTCAAACTAAAGTATGACTGGAAAGAAGACATAGGTCCCTTAGAGCTCATCAGACCCAGTCACCAAGGTTATTGTAGTTCTACTTGTATATAATAGGATCCTCACATCATGATCACACTGACACTTGTTTAAATTTCAGCACTATGGCTCCCAAAAGAAATAATGTCATACCCAATGGACACTTTCACAAGGACTGGCAGATAAAGGTGAGGACCTGGTTTAATCAGCCAGCTCGTAAAGAGAGGCGCCGCAAAAATAGAATCAAGAAAGCAAGAGCAATTGCACCACGCCCAGTGAAGGGTCTTCTCCGCCCAATTATACGATGTCCAACATTCAAGTACAACACAAAGGTTCGAGCTGGAAGAGGATTCACTCTAGCGGAACTGAAGGTATGCGAGTAAGACTTGTTACAGGCATGTGTATTAGTATTAAAGCACAGTTACAGGCAAGGGCTCTAGTACTGCAGTTTGGGGTGGTGGTGTCCTACTCTAAATGTAAACGGGCCTAATCTTAAAAGTAAGAAATTTTTAGAACTCTATTAGGTGCTGGAATTTCTCAAGTAGTTGTCAAATTTTTCCAGAAAAATAATGATCTTGTGACCCTCATTATTGAATAGCACTTTCTTACTAAATTGCCTCTGGGTTCAGGTGGCCAGGTTGTCTATAGTTCTAGCCTTTATTGATCACTGCCATCTCACCTCTGTCTGCGTGGGATTGATTCTCTGGTTTGGCCAATGTGGATATGTGAGAATGCTTGCCAGTAACTTCCATGGTTCAGGCAGTTCTTCCTTGGATTTTCCAGGTTTCTTCCACCAGAAAAACTGGCTGCGGTATATAGCTTATCATGTGCTGAAAAATGTCATTAAACCCAACAACTAAATCATTGCCAAATTCTAAATTTTTCCTTCTACAAGAAATTCCTTGCAGCCATTTATTATGATTTGGAAAATGCTTTACATCAACAGATACCAGTGACCTTGAGGCCAAAGATAGCAAACATCCCTGCAAACCCCTAAATTTTCAAGCACCAAATATGCTAATGATGATGGATTATGTTTTGATAGAGTTTGCTACTGACCTAAGAATTAACTGTGGATGCTAAAATTCCTGATCTCTTTATCAATAGTCTCGCAGTTGTAAAGGTGATTGGATAAAGTTGGTGCCCTTTGGCAGCTGGCTGACAGTCTTCATCAATAATGATTAATATGACAAGAAGAGACGCCGTATGTAGTAACTGTAATTTATCTTTGCAGTCTTACATAAAAAAATTCTTGTCATTTGCATGTGAGTATTATGTAAACTTGGGTATCCAGAAGTAGTGTTAATACCAGCCATAGAAACGGTTATTATCGACTCTGATGCCATGGCTTTTCGCCTACATGGTTAAATGATGGGTGAGTTCCAAGTTCAATATGTTTAATATTTATTGAGACTATCTCGCCTTGATCCCATTGTGCAGAAGCCAAGATTTCCAAATTAAATGCTGCAGACGGAGCTGCTCGAGAGGGTGCACTTGTATTTGAGCAAGGCTACATTTCAGAATAATGGGGGGGGGGACAGAAGGCACAAGGCATAAATTATAATGAAAATATCACCCCTTACCCTGGATGAAATGTATATTCCTTATTGCACCACCTTCCATGAAATTCTGTTGTGGAAATTCAGCCTAGCATGAATGCATATTATGATACAAAATAGTCCTGAAGACCACTTGTTTTCATGAAATTTTCAGGATCTGGGGTGCAAGATATAGGGTTTCTTTGCTCCACAGAGACAACAAGTTTGTTTGAGCATCCTTAGTCCAATTTTCCTCAGACAGTTCCCACCACATTTAAGATATTTGGATATGTATGTTGGGGTATGGGGTTCAGAACATGCTGCCTGTCAAAAAGTTGAAATTTGCCAACACAGCACATTGTCGGCATAATGTAGCTTCTTAATGGCAGGCCTTGCAAGCTTGATCGATCTTGCATTGAACCATACCTGCATCAGATTGTTAGGAGGAATTTTTTTCTTAGAAATTGTGAGCATGGCATTCTTTGTGTGTTTAATCCAGTGACAGATGAGATGAAATTGCAGTGTTGATGAAATCTGACCTGGTACTTGCCATTTGCATTGCAAGTTAAGTAAATGTGCAAATTTCACAACCTACATGTCCATGATCCAGTGTTGTTATACCAGTCGTTAGAAAATATTAGACGCAGGTCATGTGAATTTCATAAGAAGATGAAACCTTTATTCTGAGAACAACTATCAGAAACCTGTTGATTTCGATATCACCTGACCACTGAATGGACATACTCTGCATGCTAAATCTGGCTTTTTCTGGGTTGCTTTGATATTGACTGATTTCTGGCCATTTTCAGAATATGTTGATAATTTTGTGTCCTTTCATTTTTTACAAACCTTTATGACTGGTACTTTAATTTTTATTATGCTATAGAGGTGGGGGGTGTAGGCTAGGAGAGATAGAGAGAGGGAAAGGATGTGATATAGCTTGAAACAAATTCTCTTATTCAGTTTTTCATATAATGTTGCAGACCAGTTTCACATCATAATTGGGAACTTGTCATCAAATGCATTTCTCAGTCCATATTTATTTTTCATAAACTAACACAAGTTTTAAGGTGCATGGTGTTCTGACATTTTCTTTCAATAATTAATGTGCACCTTGAAATGTTGAAGCATGACATTGAACAATGTACAGTAGGAACTGGCCAGACAAACTTGTTGCCTCAAGGCCGGAAACTTCAGACATTACGACTCACTTCAAAATAAGAACGTCACTCCTTGGTCAGTGCCTGGTGATGCATGTAGATTTTCACACAGAAAAAGTCACAGCCGAAAGTAACATTTTTTCCTCATTGAAATCACTTTGTTCATGATATAAATGGCCACTGATTGAGCACCACAGTCAGTGCAGGGTACACAATTCCACAAATTAAGAATTTGTCATACTCTCTCATAAGCAGTGTTATTTTGTTATTTTCAAGGTTTAAGGGTAAGGGTATCTTTTCTTCTTTTGGTATATGATGCCATGTTATTTTTGTTGAACACGCTTTGGAAAGAAATGTGACCTGTCATATTCCACTGTTCTTGATTGTATATTGATGCTCTATGTATAGTATGATGTTTGTAATCTCTTTTCAAGTTTTATTTCTGTTACTGCTGTCGATAATTTCATCAAAGTGGGTCTTGGAAATCTTACAGAAATTAAAAAGGTAAACTGACAAACTAATAACCAGTACATGAAGCAGTTTTATGAAATATCCTTTATTGAGAAGGTTTTGAACATTGAAGTTTCCACTTGATGCAGAACAGAATCTAAATTTCTGCTTCTGTATTTACTATCAGGTACACACACATAATCAATTAATGTACATTATATCTAGGCAGTTTTTCTAATGTATGTTCTGTCATTGGACATGGGTGGGAGGATATCCCAAAAATTTAAAACCTCATTTTTGTCTCTGTTAAGTGTGTTCATCTTTATGTATCCATAGCTATGTGACTGACACATACAACAAGAAATGTTACCACTGTATAATTAGTACAGGTAGAGGTATGAAATTAGCATCTGCCAAGATTGGGTTTACAACGTCAGTTTCTCCCATCTTTCTTCATTGTGCTGACTCCCAGAGCGAAAGCAATAGAATCAGTGAGGGTTGCCATAAAACCCACTACAGCTGCAGTAAAATCCATGATGGGCTTCCACTATTGAGTGGACATCCACAACTCAGTGGGGGCACTTGGCCCCTTGCCTGTGTCCATGTTCACCAGATCGTTTGGGCAATCCATAATCGATGATACTTGTACTGCACACCCCTACAGGGCTGTTCTGATCTACAATCAGTTTGAAATGTTCTCCAACTGATTTACAGAAAATGCTTATTGTTTTAAAGAACTTTACTTTTAATTGGAACCACATAACCAATTTTGTGCTGAGTTCCTGCTGACATGCATGCATACATATGCAGCATAGATGCTGCCAGGGCACAACAAAATTTTTACAAATTCATGCTAATGGAGAGCAGTGATGCACATTCTGCATATTAATTGAAAGTTGCACATATTAAAACGTATTCTGCACAGTATATAATTTTTATTTAACTGTTAACCCTTAAAGTGATTGTCACAGGTAGATGTCATGTAGTGGTTATTGCCACAGCAGTCGTCCTTTCAGGTAGGCAATTGTTTACACATCTGGAAACTTTGATTTGACATCAATTTTTTTTAAAGTCAATTTCATTGACACAATGGGCCCTGGAAGAAGCATTTGTCTTAGTTGGAACCTTGCATCAAGGAAGTTTTGCAAATGCTTGTTAAAGTATCGGCTACCTAGAAAACCAAAATGGCTGACTCTTGACATGGTTCAACTTTGGATGACGACTTCATTTGGCAAAAACTGGCTGATGATTATGATGATGACATTGATCTTTGAAGTTTTGAAGAATATTGGAGCTTGGAAAGTGTTGCTGGAGATACCATTCAAGTAGGTTGAATCAGTTTCCAGGCCTTTTTCTATGTCTTAGTGACATGTGGTTCTACAAGGTTACAGCTTTGACATTTTGCTAGGGTACGTGCAGTTCTAAATTTTATAACCAGTTTGTCATTGTCATTGCTTGCTTTAACTTGAATAAACACTGGTCTGCTGCACTTGTTGATATTGGTTTGAATGCCACTTTTTAAAGAGAATGCACTTTGCATGCATTTTAGAAGCCTGGTGAGTTTTGATGGCACCAATTTTGAAGTTGGTTCTTGTGACAAATGGCAAAGGTTTATCAACTGTTCAGATTGTTTTCCATGAACAGTACTTGTTTTTCCTCATCGTACCTCAGCCATTTGAATTCTTTCAACCATTTGGGTTGGAAGGAGCAGCGTTATCCAATTTATTTCACAGAATCATTTATCTTGCCGAGAATGAGATTCTTCTGGCGTGGGCTTTTTGCCAGGTCTGGCCCCCTCAAAATGTCGACCACTCTAGTGGCCTAAGTGGTTAGAGAGTCCACCTTGGGTGCAGGAGGTTGTGGGTTCGAACCATGGCGGATTCAGATCAAAGATTTATTAAAATGGTAATAGCAGCTTCCTTGCTTGGCACTCAGCATCAAGAGGTTATTATTAGGACTGGTGGGCCTGGTGTCAGGATAATGTGACTGGTGGGACATGATGCCCATTGCTAGACATCACTTTAAACTGCCACACTGCAGACATTGTAGCAATATGACTTGAATTGTTAAAGCTACATTAAAAATCCAACTCTAACACGCACAAACACACACTGAAAATGTAGCAAATCCATTCAATGGTAATGAATTGAACTTGCTGTTGACAATTATCAAAACCAGAAACAAAATCGGATGACGTCACGAAAAATTGAATCTGGATATGTAATAATTCAGCACCATCCATCCACTATGTGAGTGCTTGAACACTCCTTACCTAAAAAGTGCATTACATTCTGTCTAAACTAGATGGTCAGTTGGATATGTCCAATAAAGATGGTACTAAGGAGTCTTCAGTGTTTTATCTACAAATGGCTTCATATAAGTCATTGGACTCCTCAAGGCAAAAAATAGTGACTCAAAATCCAAACCTGTGAGTCTTATTCAAGATGATGATCAGTCTTAAGTAGTTTTTAAAAACAGTGTTATATCGTTTAAATACACAACACAAATATTAGTTATATAATGTCACTAAAGCCAATATGGCATGTTTTCTAAATATTTGTATACAAGAAAACATTACACTAGGTAGTAGTGACTAGGATGTATTTATTTGATAAACAGACAGTACACTAGTTAGTAGTGACTAGAATTTATTAATCTGACTAGCAGGCAGAGAAGAGCTTATCCCACACATCATGCCATGTTTTCACTGAGGAAGTCTTCTGAAATGTAACTCTGACTCAGTTGTTCACAGTTTAACAAATCATTTCATGTTTTTAAGTTCATAGACTCTTTTCTCTTTTGTTTTCTTCCGTTTCTTCAAAGCTTCCTCAAAATTGAAGTTACTTCTGTCTTCCCCATCAATCTTAATAAGCATCAGGTTTCTTTGTTTCTCAATCCCAAGCCTGTTCCTAAAGGTGGTTAAGATCCTGTTCTGGACAGAGAATCCTCTTTCACATCCTGCATTGTGCACACTGCAAGTGAGGGCAAGTTTGGCCAAGATACACAGATTAGGGAATTCACCCTTGTGATTTTGTTAATAAGGTACCAGAGTTTCCACATTTGGTCATGTGGATATTGTTCTGCCTTTACCACATGCTTGACCAAGTGCCACTCATCTACAGTTTGATCTGGGTCAATCAAGGGCTCTGATACTTTCTGCTGATCTTCCCCATCCTCCTTCCAAGTAATGGTTTCGGCTGTACCATAAAAGTTGCAGAGTGTCTGAATTTCATCCTGACCATACTCCTCCAGTTGATTTTTATCTAAGAAGGACAGAGGCCTCATAGACAGGACACTGAAGGCTGTCAGTATGTCATCATTAGGGAATCTGAAGTTTAAGTTAAAAAAGCAAGAGGTTACAAAGTTAAATATTGGTTATGGTAAGAAACAAACAATATACTCACTACTAAACATAAAGGTTTTAAATGAAACTCAAAATATCTGGTTCATTCATCCATCTGATGTTTCGAGTGTAAAGATAATAAAAGCTCTGATAAATAAATTATGCTACTTGATAAAACCAAGCAAAAGAATTACCTTGATTTGATATTTGCAATCAAAGAATCAGCAAATTCATCTGCCATCTTCTGTATCTTGAAATTTCTTGTTGTGATGTGATGCTCCTTTTTGAAAGTGCCACCTTCTGATAGATCTTCTGTGAGTTTTTTCAGGTGTGGTGTGTCCAGGGTCTTCAGCTTCTCCAGGTCTTAAAGACCTGGAGAAGCTGAAGACCCTGGACACACAAGTCCAACTTGACCTATACATAATAAGAGGAGAAATATTATACTTGTGTGCAAAAGCTAAAATGCAGGACTCTAGAATTAAGTACTGAATGGTTGTGGACTGGTAAAAATAATATGGACAACTAGTTGGATTCTATAGCTAGACAGGAGTTATACTTTTGAAACTTCAGTTAAACACACATGTGTCACCAGAACAATGCTTAAACTTCAAATGAGTCTACTGAAACTATATTGAGATTTAATTTTGGAATGTACCTTCACAAGAGCAACATCCACATTCTCATTAGGTAGGTTATGGATATGAACATATCAGTAGCAATCTGCGTAGAATGAGAAACAAGTAACAGATATGAAAGTTGAACAGTCTTTCAAGTCCTGTGTTTTGTAGAATCTTCAATGAATTTCCATTTAAAAAGACCCTCATATTTATTTGTTTTGATGATTGTTTTGCATGAATATGTACATTTATTTGTTACAATCATCACCCATTGTATTGTGGTTTGAATGATAAATATTCTTGTGTTAAGATGGAAATGAATGATTTGACTTACCTATTTCTTTAATCCACATGCCTTGGGATTACTAAGAGGGCACTCTGCTAGATATGTCAGGAGACTGTTCAAAGTTCTAAATACTGTGGTGAGGGCATTAAAATATGACAGCCACCTTACGGAATGTATCTCTTTGATAGTCAGCGTTGGATCCTCAACTATCTCCTGTACCTGCTGTAGCCTTCCTGTTCTCTTTGCACTGCCCTAAAATTAAAAATTGTATTTACAACTTATGAATTATTATTAAAGTTTAAAATTACAATTGAATTATGAGGATTGATATATAATTATATTATGTAATATTTCATTATTTCCATTTTAACACAAGAATATTTATCATACATTAGTATGATTACAAACATCACTACATTAGCCAATGATAAAAATAATTTACATTCTGAATCGTCAATAATAATCAAATAAATAAATTCTAGTTGACTTAATTGAAATGTAAACCCACCTTAAAATAATAAAATAGATCGGTCAGTATTTGTTGATGCTGCTTCAGTTGAGGGATGCGTTCTGCTGCCTGTGAAGTGCATAATGCTAATCTGTGAGCCACACAATGGACGTTATACATATGAGGGTTTTTACGCATCATTATTGCTGCACAGCCTGAAAAATATTTTATGCAGACTGGATTCAAATTCATTAATTATAATAATAATAATAATAAATTACATTTTTAGTTATAATAGTATAGTATTGATCCCTATTAAACTGAATTGTTTTATTTAATTTTGTAGAAATATATAAAATAAATTGAATCACATGATTAAAAATTTAATTATTGATGGCACCTTTGCATTTCATATACTAATGAAAATAGGATAAAATACAAATTGAAGTTCTGCTTACCAGTATTTTTCCCTGGCATCACTGATGCCCCATCAGATCCCAAACTCATGATCTTTTCTGGTCCAATTCCCCTCTTCTGAAATTAATGTAGTATGGAATCTGCAATTCCCTTGCCAGAAGCATGTGAACATTCTATGTTTGTTAAAAATCTTGTTGATGGTTTCATGTCATCAGAAATAATCTGAGCGTATATGACAAGGCATTTATTGTGCTTTCATCTGCCAATGCTGTCACAAGTGATGAATTTTGCAGATCATGTATAAGACTATCCTCAACAACATTTGATCGGCTCTCTAGTAACTCTGAACAGGCAGTAGCCGAGTCATACTGAATGGCAGAATTCTTCAAAATGCCAATGAAATCCATTTCTTCAGCCATTAAGTCTTGTATTAAATTAAGAAGAGATTTGTATTTTAAAAAAGGGATGTCTTCTACACTCAGCCAATGTACACACTTCAGTAGCACTTACACTGCTACGTCTTGTTTGGAGGAATTTTTTTCTAAAACTGCATTCCAATCTGCCTGGTGTTGTGGACCTTCAATCAGCAGTTTGTGTTCTGGCAGTCCAGCATGCCTTGTCAATGTTCTGTTCTGAAAGTTCTTGTTTTTTGCACATTTGGTCATAGAGTTTTTCTTTTTAGCCTCTGTATATATATGGCAAAACGTAAAGGCATCTTCACTTTCACATTCTTCACTCAACTTAACTTCTTTTTGAAAACGTAGCCAGCTGTATGTTTTCAACCACTGTGGCACAAAATTATGTTTTCTCTTGTGAGTAACCGTTACCTCGTCTTTGGATGATGAAGGCTCTACTGGTTCGATAACATTACTGATATCATCGGTCGGACGTAAACGCGATCCGAAAGATAATTTTGTTTGTTTCGGATCAATTTTAATTTTTTTGCCTTAGACTCCATTTTCAGTCAAATGCTGACAGTATCTTGGAACAACGTAAGGCATACTATTCAGCGAATGGAAATTGTTGCTAGTTGCTTGACAAGGATGCGCATACAATAATAGTTTCTTGTGAGAATCACTTCAAAATCACGTGTTTATTTTCTGCCTCTTTCTTAGGTGTGGTAATATATGGTCCTAACATTTGTTGCAACAAATGAATGATTGATCTGACTGTTACAGGTCACATCAGGTGAGCTCCAGGCTCCACACTTAGTTGTAGCCAGCTGTGTTTCCAACCACTGCTGCACAAAATTATGTTTTATCTTACGAGTAACCATTACCTTGTCTTTGGATGATGAAGGTTCCACTGGTTCGATAACATTACTGTTATCATCGGTCGGACTTAAACCGCGATCCGAAAGATAATTTCGTTTGTTTCAGATCTATTTTAATTTTTTTTTCAATGCCATTTTCAGTCGAATGCTGAAAGTATCTTGGAACAACGCAAATGGAAATTGTTGCTAGTTGCTTGACAAGGGTGCGCATAAAACATAAAATAATAGTTTCTCGTGAGAATCACTTTAAAATCACGTGTTTATTTTCTGCCTCTTTCTTGGGTGTGGTAATATACGGTTCTAACATCTGTTGCAACAAATGATCGGACAGTTACAGGTCATATAAGGTCAGCTCCAGGCTCCACACTTGTTGTAACCCTATATGCCTTGTGATAACATTAGGGTAAGAAACTGATGTGCGCGTTTTCCCCGTTGGGGAGAGTTGTAACCTAGCCATTAAAGTAATTAGACCAAACCTTTGTTTTGTGTTAATCGGCGATACATAAAATTGGGGTGCGTCAATTTACGTACCGGCGATGATTTTTATGCGTAAAATCAGAAATAAGTCGGCGTATTTGACGCATGACGCATGGGTAGATAAAACACTGGTCTTCACAATACAAATATCCATTCAAAATGGAAGACAACTGCTTCAGTATACACAATTTACCAATATTTACTATTTTGCACATGTTTAAAATATATTTCTGACTCCACCTTCTTTTCATGCCAAATGTAAGAAAATAACCTGAATAATCCAGTGATTATTTTCCATCTCTCAATTTGCTACCAGATTAAACTGAATTATTCCAATTAGGAAATAATACCCATACATTATTTTCGTTTAATTGTCTCTGCCTTCAGGCATTAATGTTTATTCACATTCCTTTAAATATTTTCTGGCCCTAATAGCCTGTGCAGACCTGCAAACCCTTATGATTTATCACAAGTCTTATGAAAATGACCCTTAAAATACAAACCTGTGTAAAAAAACAAAAGCTGCGAAAATGTGATTGTTGTGGTAAACTATGGAAAATTAGCTTGACCATGTTTGATCTTGATCAGGGTTTTATATTATATTTAGTGGCGTTGGTCAGGGAACCAGACTATTTTCACCAGAGTATCCAGGAAGCATTAAACTGCACATATTTTTCCAAGCAAAATGTCTGTTTAATGAAACTGTTGATTATAAAAAAGTTGTTAATAATCAGTACAGAGGAATCAAAAGGAATATTCATATTCTTGTGATTAAAAGCCGGGAGGGCAACAATTACATTTATTGGAATCACATGTCAATTTGAGTATGCCTTGTGGTGAGAGAACTGATTGTCATGTAAAATCAAATAAAAAATTCCAAGAATCAAGTCATGTTGAGAGATATCAGCAAACATTTGAGCTCAGAGTTTAACCCTTAAAGTGCTATGCTGTTTTGCAGTACAAGATCCCTCAGTGCTGAATTGTTTGGGAAAAAAAAAGAAGAAAATGGCATAGTTTTTAAATTGCATGTATTTCAATAAATATACACAATAGATACACAAACCCTATATGAAAAATGATGGTGGATGTCTAAACTTTAAGATTAGCATCAAGGCACATGTTTATGTTTAACATATTTGCATGTACAGGTGCAAATACAGGTAAAATGACAAGTTACCATTGTATTTCATCTGTATTTTTGTTTGTTTTTGAATGGAAAGGTTCAAATATATCAAAGAAATATTATATTCTTTAGTAGTTCGAACAATGTACATGTTATGTCTGTTACAATGTTACATCTAAATTGTGAAAATCACGGGTAAAGAAAAGGTAACAGTTTTATAAGCATGTACTCCATGAATGTTAGAGGTAAGTTTAGACCCCCAGAGTCAGTAATAAATGTTCATGAAAAATTTTCAGTTCTTATTCTACTATATTTGCATTTAAAAAAAAGTCTCAGTCCATAGGTTCATAATTCGCCATTTAATTTTGAAATACCAGTGAATGGGTGGTTGACAGGCACGTCATCTTTTCTCGTCCAGCCAGCATGTACATCAGACTCCAGTTACACGTCAATTTCTGGCTCAAAATCACTCATGGACATTTCCATCAACACTTTGCCAGCTCCAATAATTTCATCCTCCTCAAATCCTTCAAAATCACTGTCATCATCGTTATCAGAAGCCAGTATTTGTTGCAAGAAATCACCGTCGTATTCAGCGTCAGCCATTTTAATTTTTTTTCTAGGTAGCACGTGCTCTAAAGCGAGTATTTGTAAAACTTCTTTGCTAACTACATAGTAAAGTAAAATGGAATGCTCGTTCCGGGCCTCTATAAACCAATCAAATATAGTTTTACAAGCAGTCATGGCAAGTTGAAGTAAAAGGATGCGTACATTGTTGTTTACCTGGAAAACGACTTAAGTCAGGACTAGCACTTCACGGGTTAAAACTGAAGTTTGTTTAACTGTATTAGAGGTAAATAAGGTCTACGTGTACTTTACACTTTTAAGTTGAATGTAATAATGCATTAAATACATGTTTTCCAACTTGACAGTGAATGATATTTTTTGTTACACTTTAAAAAAAAAACTGGTCAAACTTGCTGATAAAAATCAACTGCCTTACTGAGATGGTCATGTTAAGGTTGGCAGGTTTGCTGTGAACTTTGAAATTTTGCTGGCGCATGTGAAAAAACATGTTCTGGGGTCTGGCACTTATTTCGAAGACTGGGTGTGTGTGTGTATGTATGTGTAGACATGCACACATTTTGTTTGGATATTTTTCCATTCTGGTCAGATAATGTTTTTTTCCTTTAAGGCTGCTGGTGTAAGCAAAAGGCATGCTAGGACAATTGGCATTGCTGTAGACTACCGTCGCTATAATAAGTCTGTAGACTCGATGCAGCAGAATGTTCAGCGGCTGAAGGAGTTCAGGTCTAAACTAATCATCTTCCCCAAGAAGCTCAGCAAACCAGGAAAGGGGGATGCTTCGGTAAGTGTGCAGAGATTGGAGAGGCGTTGTGCCAATTAAAACTGGAGCAGGAAAGGCATAACCTTGTTTTCCTATGCATACTCCTCAGGCCTGAGATCCAATTTTGCACTTGGGATGTACAGAGTATCATAGTGTAGTCGGAATTTTTCACTGCCTAGATCCTGAATGTTTCCATGTTGCAGGATCCAATTTTAAATTTATAGAAGGTGCAGCAGTACCTAGTTGTTAAGCTGTATTGGTCATGTATTGGTCATTTACCAAGATATTGTGGGATGGTCCTTCGTTTGTTATTGCTAGCCTGTAGTGTGCTGAAAAATGGTGTTAGACCCATAACAACAAGACTAAACTCAAGTTTTTTCATTGATTTAGTGCTACGTTGCTTTAATCATGTGCATATGTCTTTTATATATATATATAAGACATGCACATGATTAAAGCAGTGTACATAACGATCACAGCATCATCTGGCAGGTCTGACACTATGTCAGTGACAGAGATTTAGCTCTACTAGAACTACTGGTCATAGACCAGGCAAGTGTATGAGATGGTCAGTGTTGTTCATCCATGGTCAGTCTGTCCATTAGCACAAGTTATCATTTCTCATAACTAATTTGTGGATTGCCATGAAACTTGACACATATTCATCTCATTGTCTGGTTTGGTCCTAAATAAAAATTATGCTGCGTGGACATCCATTATATTCACCATTACAGACATCCTGAAAATCTTGTATGCCACAGTGCTCATTCCATTTTTCTCTCACACCCTTTTACTTCCTAGTTTTATTCAACACATATTTTTGTCATGAAACGCCATCTCTAACAGATGTACTTAAAAATTCATTAAATGGTTAATCAGATGCGAGGAAAAAAGGTTGTTACTACTATTGCACATTTTTGTCCAGCACTAACTCAGTTTTGAGCTACCGATACCTTTTCCATGCACAAAATAAAATAAAAATAATAATAATGGGTCCCTTCACACTGTCAGTAAACACTTGCTAAAAATCACTCTTGCAAGATGAAAATAATGGGAGTGTGACAGCAAAATCTACATCGTGATCCCCCCCCTTCCACAGGTGCAAAATTGGATCCCCTACATTTGGATGATGTCCACGGCATATTTGAATTAATACAATCAATGATGGTGTTTTCTTGCCAACTTATTGTACCAGAAATCACATAGTAGTTTTTTTATCTTGCTTGATTTAATGTTGCGTCTTCTATTACACAGTAATAGGAGAGCAGCATGCCAAATTTTGTAAGACGTCCAGTCATTGATTTATATCTGTCAGACAAGCGTTAAGATGCCATTTGAAGCTTACTTTGTCCGGTTTGTTTTTCTTTTGACTCGGGATTTTCAGTAGATGCGTACCCTTGGGTTTTGACGTGTGGAATTTTAAAAGACCCATTTCTGACGCACAGAAATTTTGACTTGTGTGTCTTTTTTGACACGCGTAGATTTGGAATGGAACATCAATCTTAATTACTCTTAATTCACTTCCAGCTTAGATTCTTACTAAGAGTATGCTGTCAGTAACAAATTTACTATAAGGAGGCACTGATTGACATCTGCTCAACAATAGTTTAAACCTTGACGGCCAATAAAATCGCACCAGTGGAAGATATACATGAACTGGGCAGAGCTAACAGTTCACTGAAATCAGGCTTAGATTCAACTGACTTAGGTTGGAGTGTTTTGAGATTACGTTTGAAGTTTGTGATAGAGGAAGAGGAAACCATTACGACATGAATGGACTGCCTTTTGATCAGATATCAGCATTGGTATGTTTGGACATCAAATTATAATCAACTGGTCAGAACTGGAGCATATTATGGCAGCTCGTGGTGCCAGTTGTCAGTGGAAATGGACCAACTTTAATTGTTTTATTGGCAAGTTGCTTGATTTAGCAGGATGTTTAAATGTTTTGACTCATTTATGACTTCACTATATTCATTTCTGATTAAATATCTGCATTTGTTTGATTGCGTTTTAAATTATAATCAGACAAAATGGGAATATACAATTTCTAGCTAAGCTAGTTTTTGGCATGAGATTGTGTTTTATTGGCGATTAATTTGCTTAAAATTGGCAAAACGTTTAAAACCTTGAAAGTTTTAATTAATGGACCATTCAGAAAAAAATTTAACAGACATAACACTCTGTGTACACATCTGAACTTTAAAATCATAATGGCGCATAGAAGTATATTTTCTTTTGTTTCGAAACAACCTGGCAGTGATAAATTTTCTGACCCTGAGACTCCAAAGAAACAGAAAGAATATAGTGTCAGCTTGGAGGAGAAGAAGAAGAGTAAATCTCCAGAATTTGTTAGAAAATTTAAGGATGAATGGAAAAGTGAACTGACAATTCTGTGGTATACATCCTTGATATTCGAATAATATATAACCATCATAGTTGTATGGGTGTATTTTTGCATATAAAATGATTTGAGCAATTGATAATAGAATATGTTGAAAATATAATAAAGTGTAAAATAATCTTCTGTTTGTTTTATATACAAAATATACACACAGTAACATATAGTTAGAAAGAGAAACACTTTCACAAAAATGAGATTGTATATTTCTTTCAAAATACTGTACAGGTATTTCGCATTATTCAGCACAAGACAATAAATCTTAACCACCTCATGACCAAAAGAATTGACTCTCGAGATTTTAGTTTTGACTCCTGAGATTGTGGGATCAAGGGTCAACTGACTTTTCAGTTTGGATATCTATTGAAAACCCTGTGGCTGAAATGTGTATGAATCACCAAATAGGGTTGTTTGATTGGCAAAGTTAGTTGTTAATGCAGTTCTTTTTCAAACACACTTATTTTAGTAGTTCTGTGCTTGCTGTGGACTATTCGTGTTCTGAAAAGGTAATGCCAGTAGTATTTCAGCATATCTCATACATTTTTTAATGTAGCTTATTGCATTATTCAGTTGTTATGGTCTTTGTCCCATTTTCAGATTGGTCATCCCAGTCACAAATCTTGGTAACACTTGTGGGGAGAAAGTTCTCGACCAGCAATCATTGTTGGGTTTTTCCTTCATTTAACAGTTTATGCTTGTGATATTGTCAATTGCTTAAGCATGTTTTCTCTAGTATCTTTCTTCCATGCTTAAAATATTCAACATTTTCTATTCACCTACCAAAAAGCAATATGTTGGAATTTGTCTACAAGTCCATCCCTCTGTTACTTAGTGGGTTGCTGGTACTTGTGGTAGGACAGTAATTGCTGTGACTGAAAGAAGAAAATGGTTTTCAACATAATTCATTAGTTTTTCACAACACAACTAGAATAAACTTTGTTGATCACTAGCACCTGGTGTAATGAAAAGCCTTTAGGTTTGGAGATTAAAGTCACCGACTGAAAGAAGCAAATGGTTTCTGCATAGTAATTTTAGTTCTGTGACACAAACATGGACTTGAACTATCTATTAGACTTGCACTTAGATCAGGGAAGGTGGTTATTAATTTCAAGGTCAGAGTTACTGAACAATAATTTCTCTGTGGTTCCATGTCTTTGGATGGAGTGAGATAATTTCTGTTTATATATAATTTTATATGTATTGCAATGTACAGTATTTTATGAGTTGTGTCAATACATCATTTAAGTTGGAATTTATTGCATTTTGATTAATGAGAAATTACAGAATTGAGCCAATATATGCATCAGTGGAAAGAACGTGCATCGGTGAATCATTACACTTTTGTTACACTGTCTGCAGTGTGTGCTTGTATATAATTGTTAACTTGTCCAGCACCATTTAAAGACAGATGTAGAATTTTAAAGATGGGATCATTGGAAATAAATATAATGGCTAAACAGTTTAAATCCAAAGCTTTGTGTATGTGAGTGGATAATGGGGTTTTTGGAATAGGGATAGTTGATGTGTTATATAGCAGCTAGACAATTTAAATCCAAAGCTTTGTGCATGTGTGTGGATGTTGGGGGTTTAGGATAGGGATAGACAACCTGTTAGAAAATGATGTTATAAACTAAAGTGGCTAAATAATTTAAATCTAAAGCTTTGTGTACGTGTGTGGATGTTGGGGTGTTTGGAACAGGAATAGACATCGTGCTAGAAACTGAAAAGATGTTGCTTTATAACTGATTACTGTTATCTGTCCCCATTTAGGAGGAGGAACGCAAGATGGCCACACAGCTTACTGGGCCCGTCATGCCGATCAGGAAGGTGTTGAAGACTGAGAAGGCCAGAAAGATCACAGATGAAGAGAAGAAATTTAGTGCATTCACTGCTCTTCGTGTTGCTCGTGCTGATGCCAGGCTGCAGGGCTATAGAGAGAAGAAAGCCAAGGAAAAGGCTCAGGATGAGTCCCAGAAGAAGAAGTGATTTAATTTCTAACCGTGATTAAAGAAAAAAGCTCAGAAAGTCAAATACTCTTTTGTTATCTTTGTGGCCAGATATCGGAGCAATGTGGCATTGCTAGATAAAAGATCACATGTCTGCTTGACTCTTCCTGGTCATAGACCAGAAGTGCTTATGGGATGGTCTGTCATCCATTGTCCGCCATTCATCCATCTGTCCATTAACACAAGTTTTTTATTGCTGTTCCCCCTAAACTATTTGGAGGATGTTGATAAAAAGCATACACATTTATGGCATGATATGTAGTTGTTCTAATTGGAAAGTGTGACTCTGACATCCAGTATTGCTGCCAGTAGTAATCTTTAAAATCTTGTTATCGCAACCCCTCCTTAATGAATGGTCATATTAACATGGGGTTTTCATTAAGACATGATGTTTATTGGGTCCTAAATGAAACTGGTACTGATTTGACCTCCAATGTAGCCACCACTACAGCCATCCTGAAAATCGTCTTGTCACTACTCCAGAATGGATCATCATATCAACATTAGGTTTTTACTAAAAGACTTTTTATGATTTTGGTCCTAAATGAAAATCTTGTCTGCACCACTTAAACTTCTTGAATGATTGCAGCTTTATATCACATGGTCTAGTTGGTCTTAAATGGTGATGCCCGCACATCTATTATGGTTACCACAGTGGCTTTCTTGAAAATCTGGTTGCAACACCTGAATGGATTATATCAGCCTGGGATTTTACTAACATACGGTGTATAGTTGGTTTTGAATGAAATTGTGCTATCTAATTTCCAATAAGGCTGCCATAACAGCCATCTTGAAAATCTTATTTCTTCTACTCCTTAATGGATGGTCACATCAACATTGGGTTTACACTAAAATGCTCGTGTTAGCTGGTCCTAAATGCCATGGCAACCATCTTTAAAAAAAAATCTAATTACAACTTGGATTGAAGAGAAAGTCATATCAGCATGGGATCACCTGGTTTCAAATGGAAGATTCCAAATACTTGAAATTTTGTATGAATCGGCACACTGGTCATACTTGGCAAAACATGTGGAATGAAACTTCCGCAAACTCTAGAGCATCAAAACCATTATTAGGTGAGTGGTGTCCCTCGGAGAGAACCAACTGGAGAGGCAGGGTGGTTGTGTGCTGATCATGTATCAGATGCACATGCTGAACTTATGCATACCTGTTGAAGGGTGAACCTCATGTACCCTGACAGTGGAGCATGGTGTTGAGTGTGTTGATTTCCACCCAGTGAGACAAGTATTTTGATGTGAACTACTTAAATAAACTGGACATAAAACGTGAGAAAATCGAGGAATTTTTAGGGGAATAGTGTTTATGAAAGAAATTTTAATCCAGTTTTAAGGATTTTATGTGTTATATGCATTTTATGGAATTTTTTTGTTTTTACATTTTACTTTTACCTTGTGTTTAGTGGTACATTTATCTGGAAGGCTTTATCTTCCTCAGTTTTATATTTTTGGGACAATAACCTTTTGTTGGCACTACATAGCCACTTATGTGTTGAGGTACAATAAAGCACTACATTGTACATCCATACATCTTAACATGTGCTTTTCAACAGAAGACTGATGTCCAGTTGGTCTTTAGTGGAAATGGTGCCAATCTGAATAGTTGTATCAGCGTGAGGTTTTGACAGAAAGACTATTTGTGATGTCTGCTTGGTCCTCTGATGTCAGTCTAGTGCCCAATGCTCCCCTGAATGGAAAGTTACATTTACCTGTTGTTCTCACTAGAAGACTTCTTCTTCTGTCTAGTAAATGGTGTCAATAGGATGTTTAATATCTCGGCCAGCTTGAAAATCTTGTAGCTACTTCTTGCATGCTTATAACGGCGTGGAGTTTTCACCAAAAGATGACTTGTGATGTTTTGTTGATCCTAATTAGAATGGTGCGGATCTGACATTCAGTAAATGGCCATGTTGAAAATCTTGTTTACTCTACTTCTCATAAATGGAAAGTCATTTTGATGCAAGGTTTTGAGTAGAATATTTATGTTGTCTACAGGGTTAGAAGTGGTCCTCAAAAACTTGTTGACCATTTGAAACATAAACAGAGGCCTAAATTTAAAAAAAAACAACTAAAAATTAGAAAAAATGACGAATAGTTCTTCCCCACCCCCAATGTATTGTTAGACAGTTTTTTGTTGTGCTTGCCTAGCAGTAGAGTAAGCACAAATTTCTTAGCACTTACAGGTATTTATATTTTAGTTATCTATTAATTTTCACTTTATTTTCGTTTTATTTAGAAACAAAATCGAAGCATGCTTTTAATAAATGTTATGCTCACCATGGAGATAATCTTGTAAACTGATTTGTCTTGAACCACAAAAAAAAATTGAAACCCCTAAAAAAAAAAAGTATAAAAAAAAGCCCTACAAATTTTAAAACTGAATTTCACTTGTAACTTTGTGTCTAGTTGGTCATAAATGAGAATGCCCCTCAGTATGGCCACCATGGTGGTTATCTTGAAAATGTTGTATGTCCTAGAACCAAATGGATGGGTATATCAACATGGAGTTTTCACCAGTATTACGATACATAGTCTGAAATATAAATGGTGCCAGTCGTACATCCAATGTTGTTGCCATGAAGATACCTTAAAAGTCTTGTTGTCACTGCTCTTGTTGAATGGATGATCTTTATGACTTGGGATTTTCGAAAACTGAATAACTTCTAATGTCTACTTTGTTCTAAATGAAAATGGTGCCGAGCTGACATCCAGTATAAACACTGCAGCATCTAATTTGATTATCTTGTCACTTGGGGGTAAGGAAGAACCCAGTTGATTTTGGGGGTTCAAGGGTAAAGGTCACTGACTGGAAGAAGAAAACTGGTTTCTGCACAAAAGCTCAAATCTTTCACCATCTATAGTTATATTTCCAATGGGCTTGGGAAGAACCCTGCTGATTATGGGATCAAACGTCAAGGTTACTGAAAGAAAAATTGTTTTTGCACAAGAACTCTAGTTCTCCATCTTTTGATACCTATTCAGACCAGCCCAAGTCAGCTTCCTCTGCATATTGAGGGAAAAACAATTAACTCCATCTTTCGATACCCACTTAGTCCAGCTGGGGTTGGCTGCCTTTGTAAAATTCACTCCCATTTCCTTTGCATGATTTAGTGTAAAAGTTCTGTGAAACCCCACCACGACTGCCATACACCATTACCAAACTTTGTAAGTAGTTTGAACTTGTGACAAGGTAGAAATGTATTGACTGTAGGTGTAGGTCAAATTTCAGCCAGAGACTGACAGAAGGACACTATTTTAGACAATGTACCATGACCAAACTTTATAAATGACTTGCATTTGAAGCAGAAAACAAAAAAAACCGTGTTGATCTTTTAGTACAAAGTTAATGCCACCGACTAAGAACATGTTTTCTGCGTGGTATGCTGAGTTGTGTATCACCAACTTGGACCAAAATTTAAATGTGTGACATAATTCCATTGATCCATCTTCGATGCAGCATTGACTTCCTTGAAGTTCTGCATGTAAGTGACTTATCCATGCTTTATCGTCAGCTTTGTGGCTGCGTCTTGGTGAGCATAACTCATTTAAAAATTGGTCAACTTTTTGTCTTGTTGGCTTTGGTTAAGTATATATATTGCATGGATTTCATGTGAACACATTGGTAGTTTCACTTAGTTCGAGCAATTTGGTAGGGTTTTTATATTTGCTAATGAATGGTGGCATAAAGAACCAAATATCCAATAAAAATGTTGGGTCTTTTTAGATCACAAATTGATTAAAAACAATTTTTATAGATGCAGCCATGGGATACAAATGGCCCCCACTTTTAATTTACTTTCGGCTAGATGGTGGTGTTCTTGCCAACATGCATCTGTGCAAAAAACTGCACAGCTGCAGCCAACAATGCATCACAAAACAACCCACAAAACCTGGCTGGTCACTGAGGTGTAAAATGTTGACTACATCCTAATTTATAGGTTAACTGGCCTTGAACCAGAAGAACTTACGGGATGGTCTGTTTTCCATTAGTACAAGTTGTTGCTGTGGTTCCTAAACGGGGGTGGTGGATTGGCATTAAAATATACAAACATATTTGAATGAAAATGGTGCCACTTAGGCATCCAATATGACTTTAAGTGGACATCTTAGAAATCTTGCTATTGCTGCTCCTGAATGTATGGTCATGTTAACGCGATTTTCACTAAAAGATGACATCTAGCTGGTCATAAATGAAAATAGTTCTGAACCAATCTCAAACATGAACACCGTTATACCCATCTTTGTGTTATATTTCCTGAATGAAAGTCTTGCGATGTCTGGCTTGTCCTAAATGAAAAGGGTATCATTATGACCTCAAATCTGCGATCATAGCCATTTTGAAATTAACGTCATTGCTACTCCTAAATGGAAAGTCCTATCAACATACAGGTTCACCAGAAAACTGTCATGATGCCTAGTGTGTCCTTAATGAACTGACATAAAAATATTGCCACCATCTTGGTCTTGAAAATCTTATCGCCACCCTACCTTGGTGGATGATCATATCAACATGGTGTTCTCACCAAAGAGTTTTTTAAAATATCAGATTAGCCCTAAATGAAAATGGGGCCGATCTTACATCCAACACTGAAGTTGACTTCAAAATCTTGTTATTGTTACTCCAAAACTGATCGTCATATAGACGTGGCTTTTCCTCAGAAAATGTTTAATGATGTCTAGTTGGTCCCTCAAAAAATGGTGCTGATCATACCTCAAATATGGCCACCATGGTGGTCATCTGGAAATCTTTATTAATTCCCACTCACTGATGGACTATGTCAATAAGTTGTTTTCACTAGAAGACTTGTATCTAGTTGGTCTTAAATGAAAATTGTGCTCATATGACATCAATGGCAGCCATGTTGAAAATATTTTTACTGCTAATCATCTTAAACAGAAAGTTGTTGGTATGGGATTTTCTCCAGAATACTTAGAAATATAGCTGATCGTTAATGAAAATTGTGCTGTTCTTACATCCAATATGGTCACAACAACAGCCAATCTGAACATCTTGTTCTCACTCAGACATGGTTTCAACATTTGGCAGTTGAAAGAAGAAGTGGTGTTTTTATTTTATTGCTAAACAATTTGATAGCAAGATGGTTGCAAAGGTGCAGTACGAGGAAGGAGTAAATTATGTATTAGCTGCAGGTAAATACACTACTGTTTAGCTACATTTACAGTACAACTTTAAGGTCTAGTAAATTTTGTGAAATTTACACCAATTTGACAAAATATAGATAGAATTTAATGGGAAATAGCTCAGTTTGAAACAACATATTTACAGTTAATGAAGTAGCCATTTTTGTCACACCTGCATAAGCATTTTAAGATGCATTAGTCACTTTTCAGGTGGTGATGGTATCAACATTAAGCTTTGTGTTTGTGAATGTTACATGTCTTCTACATCAATGACTGCATTTAAATGAAACATGGGGATAATTGTCTAAATGTCTACAGCGTGTGCTGCATTCAAGTAAAAATTTAGGATAATGGTATTGATTTACAGTTTACATGCTGATATACTAGGATTTCCTGTCTGGCCTGTATCACTTAAGCAGCAACTGTGTTACATCATGGTAAAGAAGATTCATGTTCTGCATTTTGTTGTTGTTAAATCACAGATCTTTCTAGAACAGTGGCTGCATCAGATTCACATTTTAGGACATGGTTAATATACAAATCTAGAGGTTGCATTTTGATCCAATTTTGATGGAACACTTAGTATAGGACTTTCATAAACAAAGCTGTATCATGTCTAGTGGTATGTGACATCCTTGAGACATGTAGTGTGGAGTGTGATGCACTGATGTTACAGCTACATACCAACTTAAAATGATGCAGCTTTCCGAAAAAGGAATTGCAAAAGAAAAGTTTCCACTGATCAGGGGACTTATTATTTTAACAGTCAAAGATGGTCAGTAATTCATAATGAGGCAAGAGTATAGCCAATTGAGCTGTACGGTTATGCTCTCCTGGATAGTCGATGCACATATGAACATGGATTGACATGTTCAAGTCAATAATCAAATTCATCCATTCTGTATAATTTTATGGATCTTTATTTTTGTTTAATTATTTCACTGTAGATGTTTCTATTCAAACTGGAATCTGATAAGGAGTTCAAAGATGCTCTGCAAGTGACAACTGGTACATTAAGCATGCTTTTGTTGCTGAAGTATGCTTGCTTTTGTTGGTTACTGGAATTGTTGTTTGACATTTGCTGCCATGTAAATTTTGAAATTTTGCAGGATTATTTGAAAAATGTACTGGTTTCAAATCTGTAGTGTCAACATGAGAGTACTAGAAAGTTGCATGTCCCATGCCACATGATAGACCCTTAAATGTTAATCTCTAAATCTTTCATTGAAAAAAAATACAAATGGCACAGCCTATTTTTTGGTTACAAATCTTCAAAATTTATTACTGAAAATAAAATGAAAACTATTTTGTATTGATGCAAACCTGGTCACATATAAAGAGCAAAGAAAACTATATCACAGCACAAGACACGGGACCATGACCATGGAAATTAAATAATTCACCAAAGTAAATAGAAGTCTGGGAAGAAATAGTAATATATGCTTAGGCTTGTAAACTGCACATAGATATAATGCACTAGGTATGGTAAATTGGGTTGTCCCAAGTAGTGGGAAGCTTGATTCTAAAATCTCTACATACAGTCTATTTATCTTCCTGTTTTGCAACACATCTGAGACCATTCTTGTATCTGATTAGTTATTCTTTGCTAAGGAGGTACGAGTCGGGAGAGAATGTGAACCATTACTTAATCATAATACATACTGTAGATATTAGGCATGTGTATACAACTTCACGTTCCACAGCTACACTTTGAGAAGCAGTTAAAATCAACTTGATTATATATATAGTAATTTATATTTCATCATAGAAATGTATATGGTTCAGTTCCTGAAGCATAATTAAAAATACTTTTTAGAACATCAGGTGCTCTCTGCCATTTCTGGGTGGTGGCAGGAGTGGCAGCAAAAAGCTTTATTTTCCATTTGATAGTATGAACAATGAACATTAGCTGTTATTCTTCCAGCAAGCAAATTAAACTAATTTAGTCAATGCGGATATACACTAGCACACAACACGTAAAGACATAGCTACATTATATTGCTGTACATAATCTAGTACCAATTAAATGTTTCTTTCTGTCTGTCACAGTGACCTTGGTATTTGACACTCTAATCCCAGGATCAAGAGGCTTCTTCCTTATTCAACTTGTAAGCCATAAACAAAGTCAAGCTCTGGTATATGATGCATAACTAATGTGTGTAATCTAGGTCCTAATTAAGAAATAAAGGTTACTAACACCAATAAGCAATTTTTATTATCACTCACCAGAACTTGCTTGAGGACCTGATGCTGTATTCATAAAACTCCTCAGATGTTGGTAGTTTACAATAAATAAAGTTTTTGAAATACAAGTGCTGGGTTAGTCAAACTTTGCAACACTCAGAAAAATATTGACTTGCCCTTGCAAAAAACTTAATATTTCAACAAAAGTTGAGCAAGAGTCAAAGGGACTGATGACAATATCCAAAAAGAATTGCTAGGTATTCAAGATAGCACCATTTCTTCCTTGTAACTGATGTAAAATCTGCATCATATTCATTTAGGTACCAATTGGACATCATTAGAAGACTTGGGTGAAAATCCCATGTTGATATGACCATCCATTAAAGTGAACCAGAGATAAAAGTTTCAGTATGTTCATTACAGTAGTCATATTTGAGGTCACACTGGCACCATTTTCATTCAGTACCAATTAGATGTCCTAATTAATCTTATGGCAAAAATCCCTGTAGATTTGACTTTCCATTTAGAACTGTTTTCCAACCCTGAGGTTGCAACCAAAATCGAGATGTTCTGAAGGGTCACCAGGATTTTTCTTTATGGAAGGTGGCAAAACTTTGCAAAATGTGGAAACAGGGTCACAAGGCTCAGAAAAACGGCTGTTTTGGGTCACAGCAAAAATGGTTGGGAACCACTGATATAGAAGGTGTTGCAATAACAATATGTTCAATATGGCTGCCATGGTGCCTTACTGGATGTCAGATCAGCTCTATTTTCCTGTGGTACAAAGTATGACATAAAAATTGGGTGAAAATCCAATGTCAGTCTGACTTCCATCCAGAAGGAGCAGCAATATGATTTTCAAGATGGCCACTGAGGTGGCCATATTGAACTTCAGATTAGCATCATTTTCATTAAACATATCCTAAGAACTCTTATTGCAAACCCATGTTGATAAGTACATCCATTCTGTAACAAGATGGCACTGGTCTCATGTCAATTTAACTTTCCTCTCTGGAGGACAAATAACAGCAAGATTCTCAAGATGGCTTCTGCAGTGGACATACCAGACATCACATCAGCACTTTTGTTTAGGACCAACCTGACATCACAAGAAGTCTGTTAGTGAAAACCCATGTTGATAATGCCCATCCATTCATGTGGCATAACAAGATGGCCACTGATATGATTGGCACTGGATTTTCACTAGGAGTCTCCTTATAGCGCTCGGTCCTAAATGAAAATGATCATATTTTCAAATCCAGCATGGCCTTCATAGTGGCCATCTTGAAAATCTTTTCCTATCTTGACTCCACTTGCATGGATAGTCATATTGACATGGACTCTTCACCAGTAAACTTGTTATTTAGTTAGTTCTAAATAAAAAAGGTGTTGATATTACATCCAACATGGCCACGACAATCATGAAAATGTTACAATCTCTACTCCTCTTGAATGGATGGTCATGATAATTTGTGATTGACGATAAGCATTCCCTTCCACTGTCCGTGGCAGTCAGTTGTTGTTGTTGTTGTTGTGGGGCTAAACGCCATTTTTCAGCACACGATAGGCTATACATGGCGGCCAGTATTAATGGTGGAGGAAGAAACCGGGAAATCCCCGGAAAGAACCACCAACCCACGAGAAGCTACTGGCAAGCTTTCTCACATATCCACATTCGCCGAATCGTAGACTGGAACCCATGCAGACATAGGTGAGATGGCAGTGATCCGTAATGGAGAGCGTTTTAGACCACTAGGCCACTCGGGGGCCCCTCGTGGCAGTCAGTGAATCCCATATACAACAAACTTTCACAATTAAAATGGAAGTGATAACAATACATATTCTGAATTTGTCAAAACCTACTTGAAAATGGTATACGCTCATATTATCATGTCTGTGCAAAAAAAAGCAATACTCACCTGGACATCGATTACAAGATGGAAGTGAAGAGACTCCGACATCGTTTCGTGATATAAAGGGTCAACTGTATTTATGTACCAGAAGCATGTTGTACATATAAATACTCAATAAACATGCTGATACACGTACCATGGTGAATCAACATACTGTACACAACCTTTCTCTGTTTTTTAAATCTACTCCTCGTTGTAAACTTGAATTTGAGCTTGTCCATGGCAAGCCAATTCTAGTAGATTTGTCCCATCCTTAAGAGATTTCAGATTAGCAATACAATAAGATACAGATGTCTGCAATATATATGAACAGTTTTTGTAACAATTTAACAAATATAAGACCTAGGGGTTACATTACTGGTCAATGTGGGCAACTGATTCACAGAAAATATGCTAACCTCGCATAAAAATACTTTTCGCCTGCAATTATTTTCAATGTACACTAAGCAGCTTATGGCTTTTGACATGCCAAGTATAGTTAGTATTGCATTTGGTCTTGGCAGGTGTTCATATAAATTAAGCTGACAAACCTGTTGCACATTCACAAGCACGTTTTAATTGCCAATTAGCCATCAAGTTCAACTCATTTCCCCCACAAAGGATCTCTGACAGTTTTTTCAAGTTATCATTTGATGATGGAAACAAACAATCACAAAACTTTAAACTTCCATATATAAACAACAGATTCAGTCAAAGCACTTTCTAAATATATTTTGGGAAGATTAGAAGTGCTGTGCTTGTGTTATTTCCATCATAAAATCAGTCTGAAACTATTCGTGAACCTGTCAATGGTAATAATGGACATCGGTCTGTCTAGGAAGTACCTTCTATTTAGACTGTATTCATAATTCATTGGCACAAAAATTAGCGAAAATAAACAACTTGTAGAAAGCAAAGTCTAAATATTCTGTGATAGAAGATTTATCCTAAAACTAAAATTTCTAAATTCAAGAAGTATTCATCTAAGTTTTCTTACATTACTCATTTTTGTGAAGATAATGAAAAAAGCATTTAAAAGCAAATAATGGCCATCTAATACATGATGTTATTACAAGTATATAGAAAAATATTAAAACCATAAATTTGCAATCTTATCTAGGAATTGTAACAAAATCTGAAAGTGAGTTACCATTTTAAAATGTCCCCGTTTCTGAAAATAGATGCACCCACATAGTATGTGTGGCTATACATTTTCATGTTTGTGCTATGTGCAGATTCAGTTGGTTTAATGCTCCAGTTCCTCAATGAATAGCCCAATTAATGTTTCATCAGCAGCAATGAAATTAAACATCAAAGTTTTGATATTATTAAATAGCCAGTCCCATACTTAGGCATATGTGCCTTTCTCGGTCTCTACATATATGACTTTACATGATTACAGCAGGAACTATACATTGTAATTAATTCTAACTGATTGGAGATTAATTAATTCAAGGTAATTTTAAGTGTAAAAAGTTAATCAACTGCCACTAAAACAAGAAATTTACTTTTAGATACTTCAGCAAAAAAGGAGAGTCCAAAAGATTCAAATTTAAATCTGAATCGCCTTCCTAAACATGCAAATGTAAAGTTGAGGTTATTCATCAGTGACTGTTGTGTGAATGGACAAACGCTATGGTGTTTGAATGGACAAACACTATGGTGTTAAGACACATGTACGTGTGTAGTTTAAATGGATGAACACTATGGTGTTAAGACACATGTACACGAGTAGTTTGAATGGACAAACACTATGGTGTTAAGACACATGTATGTGTGTAGTTTGAATGGACGAACACTATGGTGTTAAGACACATGTACGTGTGAATGTTATAGGGATAATACCAAACTCATTTAGAAATATTTTCCACCACCATTTTCTATTCAAGTTTTAGAAGCCTACAGAAATTAAATTTGTTGTTTCAGAGGCAGCTAATAATTATTTTTACCTATCCATATCTGTAATACTGGAGTCTAGGTACTCCCATCAATTAAAATTAGTTTTTAGTTCTGCTGTGCTCTTTTGAAGTCATATGGCCAAAATAAACTGCATGCTATGTAAAAAATACACTTTCATGTATAAATACACTGCATATGAACATTGTACATTCATACACTTACAAAATATGTTTATAATGTACATACAACACTGACAATTTTGAACTTGGAGATAAGGTATTGTTTCAAGCCAGTGTTAACTGCAAATATGTGCAATGAGAAATAGATAACACAATTATGATAAGAAAACCAGAGTGTGTGTACACACACACACACACACACACTGCATTTATTGCTTTGCTGCCTCTTTTTCTGTTTTGCTCAAACTTCTCTTTATTCTGTCCAAAAAGGATAAGTCACTTTTCTCCCTAAAATTCAGGTCTAGCTCGACCCCTGAAGATCTATGACAAAGGTCAATTAGAAACTGAGTCCAAAAGGATACACTTTTCTCCCTAAAATTAAGGTCTAGCTTGACCCCTGAAAAGCTATGACTAAAGTTAATTTGAGTCAAAGTCCTGGTAGATACATACAAACATTCTGCAAACAGAATGGATTATTTCAGTGACTTTTCAAAGTTCCACATCTATACATATAAGATCACTGATTTTGTTTGGCATGTCACTGAACATAGTCATCAATACTTGCTGATTTGACCAGACTGAACGATATGTCTGATATAGTTTTTGGCAAAAATAATTGATAAAAATCATTATCCTTGTGATTCAATTCAGTAATGTTTTCTTTATATTTTTATAACAATGTACTTGTACACCAATCACTTCCGAAGTTTTGATGCTTGGGATTTGATTGTCCATTGTCCTTGTTGATACTATTAATTAGCAACACTGAAACAATCAATACCAGTTTTTCTTGCACTGGCTTACAGAGATTTTGAAAGATGCTTTCTAAAAGATTTGAAATATGTGCTGTCAATTGTTTTTAAGTCAACAATGCCGCAAATGAAACATTACAATTAATGGATTTCTTGCTAAGTCTTCTGCCTTATATCACAAGATCTTTGACCGATGAAGAACAAACTACCAGCAGACCAAAATCTGTGTAGAAATTCAAATCTACTTTGCTGAGGATTTATCCATGGTTACCCTACAACAGAAACAAGGCATGGTATGTATGGTTTGTATGGAACTGGGATGGAAGAATGTTTTTACTACAGGCTTTACAGATGGTTACACATCTGTTTTGGGTGATCACCTAGAAACAATCATCACCAGACAGCTCTTTGAGCCCAAAAGCTTTAATCACATCTGAAACAAGTCACTTTGAAACCCTAATCAGATAAAGAAAATGGGGTAGCTTGCTGGACTTGAAACAGCATACCAGCTGCCTAATGAAATAATGTTGAGTAAATCCCTATCTCTAATTTATATGCTGCAAATTTTAGAGGTATCCAATATTAAACTTTTGCATCTGTCTGAAAATACATCAAATGAATTGGGTTACTTGCGTATGAAATAATTTCTGCAATCTGTATCAAATGCGTTTCAGAACCATCTATGAGAAAAGCTAGAAACTTCACAAACTGTCAGTTCTTACCTATATAACTTAATAAATGTTTCATCATCCATGCTAAGATAATTAACCCTGAATATATACAGTTTTCAACAGAATTCCTGAGATCAGACTAAGATCAGAGAATGAGTAGGTTTATCTATTGTCAACAAAATGTATGAGGAACTTCATCACCTGAACAGAATCCACACATCTCCAAGAAACAAACTGACTCCAGAGACCCAAGACATTTAGAGTGAAGACTAGTGGTCAAGATTTGACAGACTTCAATTTTCAAAACCCTTAAGGAGCTGAAAACATGAAAGAAAAAAAACAATTTTCAGTGCAGCCAATGTTTCTAACACTCCAGTATTTCTCATTGTCTTCAAAGTTGTTCCTTTCTCTAATGTATTTGAGGTATGAAGAGGAATTCAAACTTAATAATAGCTTTCTTTCCGTTTTGTTTTAAGCCTAGAATACTGGAAACTTGAGAAATCCATCTCATCCAAGTCACCTAACTGTCCACAAGCAAAAAGTGTGGCCAGGACAAATGTCAATACAGCTTTGGCCTGGCAAAATCGCTGCATGATGTGACAGTAACATACAAAATAACACATTGACAAGAACATAGTTACATTTATTTTTTAAGCTGCTGTTGTTTCGATCTGTAAATATTAGTTTTGGCCTTACTATCAGACACTGGTATTTGAATTTCTTCATCATTTAACCAGTCAGGGGGATGATCAATACCCCATCCCATCATTTTGTTGTAATACTCAGGCACACTGAAATCTGAGCAAACAGCCAAAAATGGTTGATTCTTAATGAGAATATTCCCTTTCATGTACGAGAAAGTATTCTTTTTTGGTCTGGGTTGCACATCTGACATTGTAAATTCTAACTTTCTATGCCAGAAATGGAAGTATCGCACGACTGCAATATATTTGTCTACATCCTTGTTGTGATAAATTCTTGCCAGGACGCAGCTAGTTAATCTATACACCATCAGTAGAAGAAGGCCTGAAAATCCAAGTGCAGGAAAAACGATCACAACTGGATGATCAATGTAAAGGTCAGTGTACAACACATTACGATGCTGATACAAGGTGTAAGCTGATGTGCACCATGTTACCAATACACATATATAGGTCAATGGAGGGTAATAGGTGTATGAATTCAAGTTATTATTCTCATAGATTAAAGAATAATCCATGCTTACACCATCTTTGTCATACTTTGGAGTAAACCTCCGCACTCCTTTTCTTGTTAACAATGCAGAACGATTAGGAACATAGTTAACTGTCCTGACTTCCAGAAGTTTGTTTTCTGCCGATGACTTAGGACTGACCTAAAACAGAGCAAGAAATAAAACAATATACAGATAACAATATAAACTGTGGTCTGTGTACTAAAAGTTTACAACATGATTTAAAAATGTAAATGTAAATAATCACAAAATATGCTAAAACCTCAGAGTTCAATTTTCATGGATACACTTCCAAACATTGTGACAATCAAACATATTTTTAGATTTTGACTTTATATCTTTTCTTTTTGGGCTCTCATTAGCAGTAAGGAGACAGGTAAAGTGGTCACTTCTGAACTATTGGCATCAAAACCATTTTGTTTGTTTGGGTTAAATGTTTTGATCAAAGTTGGGCTTCAAATTCAGACCATGGCATTCTTGTTTAGCTGAAAAATTAAACTGAACAAGAGTGACTAGTATTAGACCACCAATGAGTAAGTCAAGTGTGTAAACAGTGTTTCTCCCATATGTACTTGTGCATGTACATGTCACTGTATGTATGGTTTGTCAGAACTACATGACCAGATATTAAAGCTTTAATGCCTGTATTTTTCGTAAGTTACTTACATGAAATAGTCTTTTCAAATATTTTCAGTAACATTGGTTAACAAATAGTTTCAAGGAAATTTCTTCTTGCTAAATTTTATGAAATCTCAATTCATTTTATTTGTGGATTTCTAAAATACAGATTACTGAAAGGAAGAGGAAAACCAAATGTAACTGCACTGGCAACTAGAAAAGGTCATTCGGGTAAATAATGACAAGATTTCATCTCAGAATGATCAACCTGAAGAATGATTTGTTTTGAAGATAGATTTGGTAGTGAGACACACATGGTACAGAATCTGATGCCCTAAAATTCATGTTCCATCCCAAACAAAGTTTTCATTGTTATTATAAGTTGCCAATGTTATTAATTCTGGAAACACCAGATTATGGGCAATTTTAGTTTTAAGACCAACGTAATCTTTTGTCCAACAATTTTAGCAATAACACTGAAAATATGCAATTGATGTTGTAACTGTGTAACAATGGAGGGACCTAATGACCAATAAGTGTATCAAAACAGTACTTAATGATGGCCAGAGATTTAACAGGAGGCCAGTTTTTGGTCTCTCACATTAGGGGACTCTTCAAATGAATTATTCATCAACTTAGTAGAATTTGTTTACATCCTTATTTTGCAGTTTTACTAGGTAAATATTTTTAAATTTGGATAATTAAAATTTCTAGTCCTTTGTTACATCCATGGCAAGGATTTTTGTTTTCCCATCTTCTTTTTTATACTGATTGCACATCACAACTCTTTCTTTGGAAACATTTATTGTTATTAAATCACATTCGATGCAATATCATCATGTGTTACTTGAAATCTAACAAGTAATAATGAATACAAATAAACAGAGCTGGAAAATCTTGTGTTTTTGAAAATATGTTGTGACAACTGTACCACTTCCACATGAATTTCAAACAAAATACCATATAAATTTAAATTGCTCACCAATTTACGACTGTTTACATTGTTTTTCGATCTGTACCAAAACAAAATTCCATACACAAATGGTTGTTTACACAGACGTAAATGTGGCAATAAAGCAGATACACATCACTGGCCAATCAATAAAAACCATATACTCTGTATATCAGGCAAAATTATAAATGGGTTGTGTACAGATGTCATGCAATAAACAAATACTTGATGAAAACAATGTCAGCTATTTTCTAGTTGCTGGCAATATTTCTTAAGTTTCTGGGCAGTATCATTCTGATACCAAACTGATTTACAAAATTCAGCAGACAGTGTCAGAAAATTAAAGTAATGCCAGGGCGATCCACAGTTTCTGGATGAGGAGTCTTGGATTCTTCATTTATGTAACTCAGGATCCCCAGCCTATTTCTGAGAATCACTGGCATGAACTTGTGAGTCCCTCACTTGCAAATGGACAGAAAGGAAAATGAAAAAATACATAATTATTTTGGTACATATCTGGATTATATTCTCATCCTCATGAAATCACATTAGGGAGAAACTGTTTTTCAGTAATATGTATATATGGCATTCTGCTTATCGAAGTCTTCAAGTACAGGATGTTCCTCCGTTAGTGTGATTATCTTAATTACTGTTTCATTGCATGGAACTGTGCTGCTTTGCAGTGGGAATCTTTCACACCAATTTTTCACAACAGTATACAGGATGGTCTATCTTTTTTGCATTGAATGGCAACCCGTAACAACAATTAAATCAATCAGATTATATTTGTTACAGTTGTGGCTGACAGCTTCAAATTAGTATTTCCATTCCAAATGAAAAGATTTTGCTTCCGAAGTCATACACTACTCACAAACCCTTTTTAATTTATCATCTGATACCACTTTTTTTGAATTGTGAGAACTGCTTCTCTTAATGGGTCTCTTAAGTTCTCACATTTGTAGTTCTGATGCAGTTTTTATCAGCGTCCTTCACCATAGTCGAGATGGAGTCAGCATTAAATATACATTCCGAGTTTGGGTTCTCCTTATTGTCTTCCCTTGTGCTCTCACTTTTGTCTGTAGTTTGATTTAAATTAGCTGTAGTGTCATTTTCATTGCAAGTCCATTCCCGAAAAATGAAAACAGATTTTGGTGACTCATTTTTACAAGTCAAAGTACTTTTCTGCACTCTTTGCATAAGTGCCTACTGATACTGCAGTGCTCGAGTCTATATATTACTAAAGTAGCAGTGATTATTATTATTATTACATTTCAATGATAGACAGTCCTGTCAAACTCACACTCTGAGAAAGCTTTGATTACTTGCATGATTTATATACACACCATCACCAATTTAACACTACTAAAACAACAAATGGCATTGTTTACTCGTTGAATATTCATCATGGGTGCTTAAATATGGATTCAACAGAACTTCATTTGTTTTAATGTCACATCATCAATGAAAGATTAACTCTTGATTAGCCACACTTTATTTATGCCTGTTTACCCATGTCTAGCCATTAACTATTCTGATGAACAGCCATGGCTGACCAAAATTATAAATCGGGAAGAATCATGGAGGAAAATGAGGCATGTCACTAGGAGACATTGCATAGAGGAAAGGTGGATCATCTGAGAATTTCATGCATTATTTGACAGAGAAACCTGGCTCCCTGAGTGCTTTCCTTTTTATGACTTACTTAATGAATTTGGTTTATTAAATGTTTTCTTTCATCACAAGGCCATGGGAACTTTTGTGACTGGCATAAAATTTATCTGATTTTAGGATGGAACACTTATGACACAAACATTCCATTCCAGACATAGGTAAAAATAATATGATAATCATTTTTTTCATGCTGAAGATAACTGCATCAATCTGAATGTGTACAGCTATGTGTTTGCAGTAACCTCAATGACCACTCTACTAAAGAGTAACCAGAATGCCAATTACCACTCTCCTAATGAGAGTAACCTTAACGTCAATGACCACTCTTTTAATGAGTAACCTGAATGCCAATGACCACTCTCTTAATGAGTAACCTGAATGCCAATGACCACTCTCTTAATGAGTAACCTGAATGCCAATGACCACTCTCTTAATGAGTAACCTGAATGCCAATGACCACTCTCTTAATGAGTAACCTGAATGCCAATGACCACTCTCTTAATGAGTAACCTGAATGCCAATGACCACTCTCTTAATGAGTAACCTGAATGCCAATGACCACTCTCTTAATGAGTAACCTGAATGCCAATGACCAGTCTCTTAATGAGTAACCTGAATGCCAATGACCAGTCTCCTAATGTGAGTACCCTAAATGCCAAGGATGATTCTCCTAATGCAAAATGAATGCCAATAACCATTCTCCAAATAAAAACAGAATTCCAATGACCACTTTCCTAATGAGTAACCTGAATGCCAATGACCACTCTCCTAATGAAAACAGCGTGAATGTCAATAACCACTCTCCTAATGAAAAACTGAATGCCAATGACCACTCTCCTAATGAGTAACCCGAATGCCAATGACCACTCTCCTAATGAAAAACTGAATGTCAGTGACCACTTTTCTAATAAAAACATAATGCCAATGACCACTCCCCTAATGAGTAACCTGAATGCCAGTGACCACTCTCCTAATGAGAGCAACCTGAATGCTAATGACCACTCTCCTAATAAAAAACAAGGTCAATGACCACACTGCTAAAGAAAAACCTAATGTCAATGACCACTCTCCTAATTAAAAACTGAATGTCCATGACCTCTCTCCTAATGAAAAAACAAATGTCAATGACCACTCTCCTAATGAGAAACTGAATGTCAGTGACCACTCTCCTAAAGAAAAAGCGATGTCAATGTCCACTCTCCGAATGAAAAACTGAATTTCAATGACCACTCTCCTAATGAAAAAGTAAATGTCAATGACCACTCTCCGAATGAAAAACTGAATGTCAATGACCACTCTCCTAATGAAGAAGTGGGTGTGATGATGGCAATTAATCATGAGACCCACACAACAAAATTTAAAACTACCCTTAACATATCGCTTGAAAATGTGTTTTTTATTATAAAAAACTGCTTACTTTTGTTCAATTAAATGGATATCTTTATCATTTACTGTAAATGACATCAGTTCCAACTTAAAGTTTTGTTTATTATTTATGGAAACACTGACACTTTTTTCCACAGACTGTTGAACTCTGTACCATATGTAAAAGTGAAAACAGACAACAGCTTCAATAATCAGGTGGTACCAGCATTATTTACATTGCTCTGTCTCAATAACAACAAAATGGGTGAAGGACTTTATTTTATAAAAATCAAAGGGATTGTTTGAATTTCAGCAAGAAAGATAAGAACAAAAAGTACAGTTACTACTGTTTTAAAAAATATTTGATACATTTATTATAAACAATTGTTTTTGTGAAAAATAAAAAGTGAATTTGAATGTGGGCTTTATAAGCAGACCTTCCTTTTCTTTTTTTCAATGTTGTTTTTACAAATAAACATAAGGTAGAAAACAAAGAAGATTCCAACCAGTTGTTTTTCTTTATTTTCTTCATTCTAAAGATCATGAACTGGGCATATTTTTGATTTACCTTTTGAAATGATGCTGCAGGCAAGTGTGTCCATATGAATCTGTAGCAAGCCACTTGGTTAGAAAATGAGGACTTGAGAATGCCTTGGATGGTCCTGCAACTTAGTCTGGACAGTAAAATCATCTTGCTGTAAAGAAATGATGACTTTTTCATATTATTTTTAAAAAAATATATTACATATCTTGATTGGGCATAAAGGTAAGCCATTAAATACTTTTCCCCACAAAACAGTTAACAGTAAACAGCAAATTCAAAGTGGTACAACTGGAAATGTTCATAGCAAGGAAATAAAATCTCTGGTTTCTTTTGGAATTAACATAATAAGGATCCTGTGGTGTGGCAATTCACCCATACAGAATAAAAGAAGAGACTAAAAGTGCACCAAATGGAGACCCAGCCAGATAAAACTGAGACTCAAATGGAAATGAACTGATCGAAATGAAAATGCACAGACCCAATGGGAACCAAGGGACCCAAACAGAATTAAAGAAACCCAACTGGAAATAAATGGACTCTAGCTAAGATCTCAATGGATCCAAGTGGCAAAACAAAGGGAACTTAATGGACAATGGAATTTAATGCACTCACATATATACAATTAGTTTGTTAGTTAGATATTTTATTTGTTACTTAACTTAGGGCTGTTCCAGTAAAATATACCTGGGATCCAGGGAAGGCACTTTTAATGTGGGGTACTCACCCATACATGCAATTTAGAATTTTCTTATCATTTTAATATGAACCATGTGAAATCAAAGTACCCTGGCATAAATTTTTTAATAAACTGCCTTCCCTGGGTACCATGTATGTTTGAATGGAACAGCCCTTAATTACTGATTCTCAGTAATTTGTGAACATAAAGTGATAATGTACCTTCTTTTTATCCTTAATTAGTAAAAATAAACATGTAGTCTTTCAGTGGGAACATGGCAATTATACATTAAAGGTTCAGAAGAACAGTGTTCACTTAATTTTTCAGTCTTATATCAAGATTTTTCTCTCCCTCTGAATACATTGGTTTGCCAAATGATAAAGTTTCATTGGTGTGTATCAGAATTCACATTTGTATCTTTTCAATTTTACTTTGATCTGATTTAGTTACAATTAGGTCTCCAGTTAGCTTCCATTTCATTTCACATTTCAGTCCATTATTTCAATTTAGGCCTCCTTTTTGGATCCATTTAGTTCTACCTGGATCTCCCTTTAGGTCCTGTAAATTCCATCTGGGTATCCTTTTAGTTTGTAAGACAAAATTTAACTCTATTTACTTCCATTAAGGTCTCCATTATGGACCACCAAGATCCATTTAGTTTCAAGTTTGTTTTCATTTATTTGTCTTTTTAACTCTATTTGCACCACCATTTCCATTCATAAGTTCCTGGCAGGTCCATTTGAGTCAATTTGGGAGTATCAACAAGCAAGAGATCATATAGTGATTATTATTATGTACTAACTTAGGCTTACGTAGTTATGTCACAGCCAGCGGTAGGTAAGTTGATGCATCATTATGATGCATATTCTTATTAAGTTTAAGAAAAGGGTGTATATTTTCTCTCTTCATGCATATACACCGACAGTATATCAACACTGGGCAACACTGTACCAATGCAGGTCCAACGTGGTTAATGATGTTTACCCAATATCATCCTGCTCACTGGCCCTCTGCTGGATCAACATCATGCCAATATTTTGCCCAACAGTGGGCACTGTTAAAACAATACTGGCCCAACCTCACAATTTTATTATGATACGTCAGGTTAAAGTTACTATGACAAACTGGCCTAACAGATTGCCAGTGAGCAAAAACATTATGTTGGGCTAATGTCATTAAGCTATACTTTGATGACACTGGGCTAATGTTGTTCAGCCAAGCTGGGATGATGATGGGCTAATGTCACTTAGCTACGCTGGGATGATTCTGGACTGATTTCATTTAGCCATGCTGGATATGACGTTGGTATCCATTTGTTTAACACTGGCCCAAATGGGGCCAATTAGTAAAACAATGTTTGACAGTCATGTGTGATGTCTTGTGATGCTGGGATGATGCTGGACTGATTTCATTTAGCCATGCTGGATATGATGTTGGTATCCATTGGTTTAACACTGGCCCATAGGGGGCCAATTAGTAAAATGTTTGACAGTCATGTGTGATGTCCTGTGACATTTTATATAAATTGTGTAATGATTTAAAAAAGATTATATCCTGTCTGATTTTCTCCTCAAAAGAAACAAGTAAATAAATAATCTGTTCAATCTAAAAAAAGACCCCAAAGTATTATATGAATGACCAAACTTAACCATCCCAGTCATGCCATACTTGGATAAAACCCACGACATCTGGTTTCCACAAATATTTTTGTAATTTCTTTGCTGAATATAATACTCAAATATATATAAATTGATATTCAAATATATGTAACTTATAATAATCCTAAATTCTTGAAAACAAATCTACTTACATGATGCAATATGAAAAATATTTCCACAACTGAAGAGTAAAATTTCAACAAGGAAAAAGTTATCCAGTATTCTGCTCCACAAATGGGTTTTAAAGATTTAGTTTTCACAAGATGTCACATGAATTATTTCACTGCTAGAAAGTATTAGACTTGGAAAAATTTGTCCCAACCTTGGGCCAAATCATCTAATTTCAACACAGGCATTACAACTGCAGAACAACTTTGACCAATTATTTTTTTTCCAACACAGAAACTACAACTGCTGAACAGTCCAACAAGTGCTTGTCCAATGCCAGAAATTGAGGAATGGCCTAACCATGGCTCATTGTCATATACTCAATGCCAAACATACAATTATCTGCCAGCATTGGCACAATGTTATGTGCTCACCTGGCATGACCAATCAATCTATGAATGTATCTACCGGTATACATCGTTAGCATGAATCAAATGCATTTGAATGACTTTTGCAAATTTATGTTCCAGAAAGTCTGCTCAAGTAGATCATATTTTTAATCTGTAAGGTCATAAACAGCACATTATTTGTCAAACACTGCCCGTGTTTCCTTAACTGATTAGATCATTTTAATTTTTTACTGACTTATTATGTTAGCAACTTTATTCAGATAGCATGAGCATGATGGGGAATCTTCAGGGTTCAATTTTTAGGCTTCTTAAATCGATAATTTTAAATTGTTTTGCCAAAGGATGCTTTCAATGGTGTGCTTTTCTCTTTAAAAAGTGAATTCCATAAACTTACCAACCATGTTACAGAATAGGACACAAAAACATGGTTTCAAACTTTGAAAGCCAACAACGATTGAAACATTACATCATAAAAGTTAATTGGATAGATTACTGGTAAATGTGAAATACAAGCTTATTACAGAAAATTAAGAAAGGCCATCAAACAAAATTTGTTTTCACTACTCCTTTTAATTTGCTCTTTTCAAGGGAACTTGTCCATGCTATGAAATACTTTCATGGATGAAAATTAAACCCCACTTCTTAAAGGCTGCATGTCGTTGGCACTCATTCCTGACAATCAGAATTGAAAATTACAGTGGATTCTCTATGTTGTTGATTGGGGGGGGGGGGAGATGAGAAGGTGGCATTTCTCTATATATTGTCTATTCATACTGATACAGAAAGGGTTACTGTTCAACAGCATACTACACAAATGTTTTGTTTCATTGAGTTTGGTTTATTAGTTTGAAGTACTTTAACACAGTACATGTATTGGCTATATCACGCTGAGTAAATGGGAGCTAATGCCCTTCCCAAGAACTATGCAAATGTACAGTTATAACTGGCTACATTTGTGAATACATCAACTGAGGTTGTAATGCTCAACATAAACCTAATCACAGGTAAGACGATTTACTCAATCAGACCAAACTGGACATAATCTGACAGCATAAGAGCTATATAGCTGTTATCGAAATCTGATGTAGATAAAGTTAACAACCACAAAAATATTTTATTTCACACTTTAGCGACCGACCTTTTAATCACAGAGGGGACCTGGGTTTATTTTAAAACAAAAACTTACCCTCAAACCGCTTGAAAAAATACCTATCATGCCCAGTATATTTGTTTTACCAGTTTTATATCTTAAGGTAAAACATTTAACAAAAAGACAAATAAACAACTGGCTGTAAAGAAACATCAAACCTCCCATCACCCACTGGTCCCTTCGGTATAAATTTTTCTGTTGCTTTTTTATACATGTATATGCATGCTATAGCAAATACTTTTTAACACAGTGAAAATTACATCTGAGAAAGGTGATTAGGAGTAGCATAAATATAGTATTTCATGTAACTACTACAGCAATCCACAGGTGCTTGACGTGAGCTTGATGTTGAGAAAAAAAACCCAATAATCTGAAGGAAACAAATCATACAGAGTGACAAAAATACCTCAGATTACCCACATGACCCGAGCTGACATAGGACCCTGTCTATCATACTATATAAGAGAGAAAGTAAGTAACTTTCAAATACTTCGTTCCACCCATGACCCTCGATTTCCTTCTGCTATTTCCGTCTTTAAAGGCACATGACCATACTCTATGGCTTGTTTTACTCCCGAGATGTTTTTCTATTCATCAAGCCATCATTGACTTTTCAGTGTTGCATCAAACTGAAATCAAGGGTCATGGGTGGAACGAAGTATATCTATATATCTATCTATATCTATAAATATGCTGACGCATTCACACTTAACTATTAAACAACGGGTGGTGCATGGTCAAAGATAAAGATGGAAGTGATAGGACAGTCAGAAGAGTAATGATAGGAAAGACAGAAATAAGTAAAAGAGTGTCAGTGTACGTTTTTGTCCCTTCATACTCAGACCAATCCGGCTACCATAGCAGCGATGAGATAAGGAACCTCAATTGGCATAGCCCTGAGAATCACTAGGTCTTACTTGTAGCTGACTAGTTCATTAGAATGTGATTTTGGAAAGCTCCTGCTTCTGAGATACCAAGTCAGGAGCTTCTGCAATTATTGATAGTAATATGTTCCAAGCCCCTATTTTACATGAGAAGAAGCTGAACTTGAAACAATTTGTCGATGCCGACTTTAATTGGAACTTTTTCCTGTGGTTTTGCCCTAGTTTGGCTATATGCCAAGGTCAGGTATTTGTCAGCTGGTATGTCCACTAGGTTGTTCGCAATCTTGTACAACATGGTCAGCTGGGCCTTGGTTTGCCTGGATTCGAGTGATTCCCACTGCAGATAGTTCAACATTGCACTGCTAGTATTATGATATTTATTTGTGGTGAATCTAGCAGCTCTCTTCTGAACCATCTCTGTCTTATTTATTAGATCTTTATTATGTGGGTTCGACACAGTCGAGCAATGCTCAAGACCTGGTCAAACCAGAGTGAAATATGCTGCACTTTTTATTTCTTCATTGTTGATTTGGAGGTTGCGGTGCAGGAAACCAAGGTTACTGTTCCCCTTTTTCACTATCTTGTCTATTGTGCCTTTTCCAAGAGATCTCTGGAGAATTCAACCCTGAGATATTTTGTTGTCTGCTCATTGGTTAACTTGTGCCCCTTAAGAGTATATTTGGACATGATTGGTGATTTCTTCCTGTAAACTTTTAGGATGCTGCATTTTTCTGAGTGGAACAACATACCCCAAGTTCTTTCCCATAGGGCCAGTTGGTTCAGGTCTTCTTGAAAGATCAAGGATAGCAAGGTCATACTGCTTCCCTCTGTCTAAGGATTTGGCGAGCTCATCCACTTGGGTTATAAGCTGTGTTTCACAACTTCATCTGGCACAGAAACAATGCTGGCAGTCTGTTAGAATGTTGAAGTGATCTAGATGTTGCATCATGTTGCTATGATGTGTTCAAGCAGTTTGCAGCAGATATATGCAAGAGAGACATGTCTATAATTGCTGGCCTTGAATCTTTCTCCATTTTTGAAGATAGCTGTAATGTTTGCTGTTTTCTACACATCAGGGACATAACCTGTTCAGAGGCTCTTCTAGTAAATATAACTCAAGTATTTGGAAGTTACTTACCTTCTCTCATATATACACTGTAGTATGATAGACAGGGTCCTATGTCAGAACGGGTCATGTGGGTAATCTGAGGTATTTTATCAATCTGTATGATTATTTTTCCTTCTGATTATTGTTGTTTTTTTTTTCCCCCAACATCAAGCTCGCGTCGAGCACCTATGCAGCAATCATGGCTTCTGCAAACACTGCTTCCTCGAAATAGGGCTACTGCAGAGGTCACATCACAACCTTTACCGAGTAGCCTAACGGTAAAAGACAAATTGTATTATTAAGGAGACTTATGCATTTCTCCTGTAACTAGGCCCAATAGAAACAATATCAACAGCTTGAGAATCGTATAAAACTCCAATGAAACTGTCAATGTTAAAGAACCTTGCCGTTCTTTAGGATTTCACATGGTTTGAACGAAGAAGTAAGGGATATAACTCGTAGATGACAGTTGAGCTAGCCGTGTATCCTGTATGACTTGTAGGGTGGGAGGAGATAAGAGAGATTGCAGAATTGCCCGCGCGCGTGTGCGAAATGCTTTGTGTGAATGCAAGCTCGATCGATCGTGTTTTCAACATTTTATAATAAAGCGATTTTCATGTCACTGAGCATACTTTCAGAACGCATTAATGGAATTACTGGATCGGGTGAGTGGAATTAGGTTGGTAAAAGCGAGTTCACAATCAGATACTGTGTGCCGCCATATTTGTTGTGACGTCAGGAGTCAAAGTTCAAAGGGACCTAAGCGATACACCCTCATTCATCATGCCATTTAACACGAGTGAACGATGTCTTTTGACGGTGACAATTTGTCTTCTGACGCAGTAGAAACGTGGGAAGTCGACAGCTTGAAGGTGTTTTTGAAGAAAAGGGGGCTTTCGACAGTGGGGACAAAAAGGAATTAGATGCTCGAGTACTTGTAGCAAGTGAGCAAAAGCTGCCCTTAGTACCAACTCAGGAAGTTGACAGAGAAAAACGACAAGAGTACAAATCACCTTGGATGACAGAAGATGGGTATTTACCTGACCCGATGCTACTAAAACCAAATGAGTGGACTGGTGAGAAAAATGGAATGACAATGTGGCCACCCATCATGTATTGGGACATTGCAAACTGCATATCATCCACAAAAGCAAAGAAGTTGAACTTAAAAAATGGTATTGTAAAAGATACTTAGTAAAGACAAATTTATGTTGCATATGAACTCCTTTGAACATATGTATAATGTAAAGTGTATTTATGCAAATTTTTTTTGTTATAGTCTAATTTTCTCATTACTGAAAGCAATCACTATGAACTTTGGTATGTGAAATCATTGTTTTATAGTTATTTAAGCATGATAAATATCTCCACATACAACAAAGACTGCATTAGTTTACAGTTTATTTCAGTATATAAATTAACAACCATGCAGATGTATATTCATAAAGATAGCTTACATGCAATGACTGGTTCATGTCTACCTACCAGTATGTAAAAACACATAGCCTGTTATATCGAATAACATATATACTTGTTAAATAATGATGTGAGACCATGCTAATGGGAACCCATAATTGCAGGGAATGGTTTACATAATGGTACCATTATATTGCTACTCATATGAAAAATGAGTTGAACATTTATGACAGTACATGTATTTCAATGTTGCTATACTGCTGAGAGATATTTTTATTTATCATGGATCTATGCCATTAAAATTTCTAAAACTGCCATTCCTTCTCTTTTATGTGTGCATATTTTATAGTCTTGCTCCTCATGACTTTTATTGTCTTGTGTAAATAGTTGAACAAAATTTCATTTATCCTAAGCCTGAAGTCTTGAAAGGAAGATACTCATCAAGTCTATTACTTTTCTTATACCATGGTACACAAGAAGAAATCTAATGTTATTTTACCTAATTAGTTTTGGTAATAGTGACAGAGAACATATTAATTCTGAAATTCAGCTTTAGGATGGAGTTCAATATTTGTTATATTAGAGAAGGTAGTTGTGGTAATATTTCTGCATTCATTCAGAACTGACTAATGGTGGAAACAAATTACATAATGCAGCACATACATTGATAATGTCATCAATAATTGGCAGCAGAGTAATTGGAATTGTTTCCTTCAAAATTTTAAACATTTTAAGTTGGTTGATGGCTCGTTCCACATGAATCCTAATATTTGCAACATTTTTGGTTATTTTAACATCATGTGAGGCCATTTGCTCCTTACCCCTTGCACCAGGGGAATGGCAAGTCAAGCACGGCGTAGCAATAGCTTTCTTTAATTGGGAATCCTCTGTCTGCCATAACTAGGTCATATGGATCTAGCACATTTAGAAAGCCTGACTTGACAACAATTTGCTTATCTGATGCCCTCCCACTCCATGCTTCAGACATGTAACTTATCATACCTAATGGAGTTATTCCAACAAGAAATTTTACAGTGTTATGCTTTTAATGATCAGACCATGTCATTGCCTGTACATACAGATCTCTGGGACATTCAATAAATATCTCCATACAATCTATGATTACCCTTGTACTTGCATATTCATTTTTGAATGCCTTTGGAATATTACGCATAACCACTTCCTTTTGGGGGAAACTGGACCAAACCTTTCAATTTATCTGACAGGAATTTCACCAGGTATTAATAATCTTCGAGCATAGTCCCTCAGATATGCTAAATCTATCTGCTAGATCTTCACTTGTGAGTGCAAAGCGAAGTTTCATTAAAACAAGGACAAGTTCATCCTTTGCTGATAGAATTCGCTTCTTGTCTCTCCTCTGTTTACAGATGGAAGTTGTACTTCCTTTGTTAACAGACTGTGATGTCTTCTTTCCCTTCCAGAACTGCAAATTTTCAGCATCAGAAGAAAGAAAGCCATATAGAGCATAAAAATTAGTTTTGTCATGAAGTCCAGTGTAAAATCTCATTTTTTTTAATCATTCTGTAAGTACCTGTACTCCACTGAACCACACAATTTCTGGTTATTTTTCTTAGTTTTTGTGTCAAGGAGTTGATTGTTTTATCCTTCATTCTACAGTTATCACAATTCTGTACAGCATAACCGTAATCAAACTGCTGTACATTTTCTTGATATCCGGTCTGAACACCGATATTTGATATCGGTTTCATGTCAGTCTGCACTTCTACATCTCTGTGAATATCAGATGAACCTGCATGATTATGGCATATACTAATGTTCTCTGCATTCTCAAAATCTACTCCAGATTGAACACTGGCTATCTTTCTTTTTTGCGTTGATTGCTGTTCCAAATTTGGATCAAATCTACACAACACTCTCCATGCAGATTTTGATTTTATCTGTCATGCCCCATAATTATATTGGGATCTGGGTTATCTTGGGTGGGGCATCCATGCTTGAAATGCTTGTTACACACCATATCCTCTGGTTTTGGAGTCCATGTCTTTTTACTTACTGGTGATGTCCTATTGATATTTGAGATCCATTTTTTCCTCCTTTCAGGACCTTTCATCTCCATTGGGAATAGACGCAGTTTAATTGGGCATATACATTCACAAAACATCCATTTTCACTTGTGAAGTTCACAATACTCATTATGCCAATCCTTTATATGCTTTTTAATGCTGCATCCTATAACTGCACATCTTTGACTGCTTGGCATGTTGCTTTCTGTAAATAAAAAGAAAAATGAATGTTCCCAGAAATTCATATCAAGAAGAGGAAAAGCTCACATGCTGGTGTTGACATTGTAAGACTATAGTTATTAAGATACATGTATATATATTATCTCCCTCTTTATAACAGGCGCACATATCGGCATATCGTACATATCTGTAATATCATGTAGTGTTATACCATGGCTGAGTTTTAGATGGCCCAACTTATATATCCCACAATGATCAAGACATTGAGACTTGTTCAATATTTAGGAGGACACTGACAGTTTGTTGTCAGAGATTGTCTTTTGCATTCGCTCAAGGTACAACACTTCTGTCATCACCATGTGATGTCGTTTTACATGAAAACCGTGGGCCAAAAATATTTTAAAAGAAACAAAAACCTTAATAATTAGAAAATTTACCTGTGGTTCGGTACTTTCTGTCTTCTGCGCCACGATGGACGGGCGCAAGTTGACATAATATATTACAAACTCGAAAACAGAGTACTCTCGTTTCACTGTCGAAAAATTTGACTTGCAGCCTGTTTACTGACAGAAGTTTAAGCTTGCCTCATTAGAGAAAGTTATCAGCAAATAATGTCTTAACTTATACCTAATCAGAGAATAAAACATTCTTACCTGAGTGAAGTGCTGCTTATCGCCGTGCTAAATCTCTGTACGTGATATGGGTCCTTTTGATCTTTAACCCGGAAACAGCTGTGAAATTCCTGCGCATGCGAAGTAATCTCCGTGAACTCGCTTTAGATTCACATTTATTCCATGCTGGTTTTGGAGCCGAATGGATGATCATAATCTGTGTGTGTGCGCGCGCGTGTGTGTGTGTGAAATGCTTTCTGTGAATGAAAGCTCGATCGATCGTGTTTTCAACATTTTATAATAAAGCGATTTTCATGTCACTGAGCATACTTTCAGAACGCATTAATGGAATTACTGGGTCGGGTGAATGGAATTAGGTTGGTAAAAAACACAATAGTCACATTTATTCAGTGCAGGTTTTGGAGAAGAATGGATGGTCACAATCAGTGCCGGCAAGAATCTCTCTCTCCACACACACATACACACACACAATAGCACACTGTATCACAAAATAGGAATTCCTGGTCTTACTACTATAGGCTCTGTTTCCCCAACCAAAATTGTTATAAGTATAGTGGAATTACATAATTCTTATAATTTGTATCTCTTCCTATATGCAGAACACAATCGCATTAAATAAAAACGAAATTCAGTAATGTTGCTTGTTGTTTTAATCGACATTATAAATAGTATGTGAGGTTAGTTTGCAACGTCAAGTGATAGATAATGAAGTAAAAAATACATTGCACCATTATCCGCAATTTTTTAAAAAATTATCGCTGATTTATCAAAAGAACCAGCCCATGTATTATTTATTAATGATAATTCTGACAATACCTTCTATATATCACTGTCACATGATTGCCCAAGACTGAAATCACGCCCATCATAGTTACAATACATGAACAGTGATTTTTGTTTAAAATCAATGAATATTTCTGGATTGTTTAAATTCATTTTACTATTGTGTATGTACCATGTAGTAATTTCATGTTAAAATATCCTACTTCTTTATTTCATCATATGGTAGTGTTGCCATTTGCATTTCAATACATGTATCGCTTTACATTCTAAACAAGATTTTGCAACTGTATTTTGTTCCACAACACCAAAGTACTCCAAGCAATTTTTTTTTTCTGAACATTTTGGGAGTAAAAGAATGATGGTTTATGTTTAACATTAATTTCATCTTCATTAACAATAATTCTATCATCAACATATTTTTTATTTGTCATTGCATAATCATCAGTAGCTATATAGTTTTATGTTATTTTATTTCCAGTCATGTATAAATGTATCAGCCATTGTATCACCAGATATTTGTAACAAAAGTTATATCAATTATGTCGTCGATAATCGATAGTAACAATATCCCCCAAACGTTAAGTATCACGGTCTTGTACGTTTGTTGGATCAGTCGGATTTGGAATTTGTGTCTCAATATTGAAATTGACATTACAATTACATAGGGGCCCCGAGTGGCCGAGTGGTCTAAAGCGCTGATCGTTACGGATCACTGCCATCTCACCTCTGTCTGCGTGAGTTCGAGTCCAGGCTCGGCTAACGTGGGTACGTGAGAAAGCCTGCCAGTAGCTTCTCGTGGGTCGGTGGTTCTTCCCGGGGTTTTCCAGGGTTCTTCCTCCACCATTAATACTGGCCGCCATGTATAGCCTATCCTGTGCTGAAAAATGGCGTTAAACCCTATAACAACAACAACAACAACAATTACATATGTTTCACTAAATGTAACAATTTACTCCTTATTTATTTTAATTAATAATCCATAAGATGTTGTGAAATTTACTTGTTTCCATTTCACACTCGCATGACATCATATTTTATTTTCATTTCCGCGTTTGAATGTTAAAAATCTTTCCAAAATCAAAATTGCAAGATCCCAACTTAAGTTGACTAACAAATTTCCTTTCTTTATATCGCCAGTTATTTTTTTCACCAAATTTTTAAAATTTAATTTTAGTGATCATCATCAACGTTTGCAAATTTTGTCGGTGAAACCTGTTATAAGAGTGTTGACAATAGTATGAACATATTCTATTGTTATTACATCACTTCCGCTAACAGGTTGTTCTAATGTTATCATTTTATGATCATTCACATTTAAATTTTGTAACATTTCCATTGTCCCGCTTTTTAAGATGTATCTCACGGTGATCGTATCAGCCCACCTGATATATAATAGTAATAACTTCATTTCTATATTTCCATTTCTTATTCCATATGAATGAGTTAAGTACTAATACATAATAATCCCCTAGAAGTCATACTGTGAAATTACGTATCACAAAAGGTGATAATGATACTATCTTATTATCACTGTTAGAAATTGCACAGTTAGTAAAGAATGGTATAATCGATATTGAATATAACTCCGATAAATTACGTTATCACAAACATTCTGTTTATTCTTTATCGAGAGAAACAGTATTTTAATTTATTTGCATAAATTTTAAATTGTGTTTATTCCATATTAAGTCGAAATGTCTTTGGCTACGTTTGTGTTTGAATAATATTTGTTTGAATATGGATTTTAAAGATATCTAATAATATGTATATAGAATTATGAGGATTCTTCCTGAAATTTCAATTATTCACATTATGATATATATTTAATAATTCTGTTTTGGTTTTATGGTTAATGTAATATTTATTACATGATTCATACTTAAATAATGTAATCTTTGCTCAATAAATATTTTTAAAAACGAGTATATTATTATTATTATAATAATTGGTAAATTCTTTCAGCGTGAGCATAACCATAAGAGCTGCATAATTTATGTATACATGACCATCACGGGCCCGAGATTTTTATATAAAGCATTAACTAGACCTGAAATTATGTTGGCGGTGTTCATAAATTTGCATAATTATAATGATGCTATAAATAGTTATAATCGAGGAAAAGACTAACGCCAAATGGATGTGACTAAAAGTAACGATAAAATTACGAAATTGTCCCAAAATTTAACGGAGACTAAATATGTTCCTGAACATTAGGTTACATTGGTTCAGACAATAAGTAGTACTAAAATTACGACATTGTCCCGGACTACAGTGGAGACTGAGAAAATCTGGAACATTAATATTCCAATGACTGTGACTAAAAGTAACACTAAAATTACGAAATTGTCCCAGAATTTAACTGAGACTGAACATATCCCAGAAGATTAAATTATATTTGTTTAGTCTAAAAGTAGTACTAAGATTACCAAAATGTCCCAAACTCTAGTGGAGACTGAGAAAAACTCCAGAAGATTATATTCAGATTGCCGTGACTTAAAATATTGCACCAAATTTCCGAAAAATGTAGCGGACTTGAATGGAAACTGATAACTAGCCAGATGTTTTGGTTGTCAGAAATGGCAAAGACAAAGTGTAGCACTAAATTCTGAAATTGCACCGGACTTTAGCGGAGACTGAAAATAATCCATAGATAAATTTTAAAAATGTTACCAAGACTTAAAGAAGTACTGAAATTATTTAAACTCATACTGACCTTCGCGGAAACTGAAAAATTGTAAATAAAAAATTAAAATAAGCGATACTATAACGTCAATGGGAATTAGCATTACGGGACCCTACTTTTTCTACTATAGCGTCAAGATTTATAGCGTCAATGGGAATTAGCATTACGGGACCCTACTTTGTACTATAGCGTCAAGATTTATAGCGTCAAATGGCACACCCTGGGACACTATAGCGTCAATGGGAATTTTGTATGGGAACAATAGGAATGGAACAGGTAAGGTGACGTCACGGTACTGGACACTTGCAACAGAGAATAATGTTTTTGTGACTTAAACATAAATTATACAACAACTAAATAAATTTTTTAGGCAAGAAAGAATAAATCTTTTCGAGGAGGTGGAGTGGCTCTGAAAAGGGTCTTTGTCGCAAATGCATAAAACACACTACATATACTATCAACACAAACGGACGCGAACGCGTAAAATACACACATCTACTATCCACACAAACGGACGCGAATGCATAAAACACACACACAGACTATACTATCCACACAAACGTACGAGAATGCATAAAACACACCATATATACTATCCACACAAACGCTACGCGAATGCATAAAACACATATATACTATCCACACTAACGCTATGCGAACGCATAAAACACCACATATACTATCCTCACAAACGCTACGCGAACACATAAAACACCACATTATCTACTAGGCGAACGCATATAACACACATTCTACTATCCACAAATACGCTAGGCGAACGCATAAAACACCCATATATACTATCCACACAAACGGACGAGAACGCATAAAACACACACATATATACTATCCACACAAACGAATGAGAATGCATAAAACACACACACATTATACTATCCATACAAACGAACGAGAATGCATAAAACACCCATGTATACTATCACACAAATGCTAGGCGAACGCATAAAACACGAGATATACTATCCACACTAACGTTACTCGAACGCATAAAACACTCCATACCTACTATCCACACAAACTCTAGGTGAACGCATATAACACACATTCTACTATCCACAAAAATGCTAGGCGAACGCATAAAACAAACCATACTTACTATCCACACAAACGGACGCGAATGCATAAAAATACACCATACTTACTATCCACACAAACGGGAAGAGAAGAAAAAACACTCCCTACCTACTATCCACACAAACGCTAGGAGAACGCATAAAACACACATTCTACTATCCACAAAAACGCTAATCGAACGCATAAAACACCCATATATACTATCCACACAAACGCTAGGAGAACGCATAAAACACACTATACTATCCACACAAACGTACGCGAATGCATAAAAATACACCATACTTACTATCCACACAAACGGGAAGAGAAGAAAAAACACTCCCTACCTACTATCCACACAAACGCTAGGCGAACGCATATAACACACCATACTTACTATCCACACAAACGTACGCGAACGCATGAAACATACACACTATAATATCCACACAAACGTACGCGAACGCATATAAGACACACTATACTAGCACACAAACGGGAAGAGAAGAAAAACACACCCATATCTAATATCCACACAAACGTACCGGAACGCAAACACACACACACACACACACACACACACACACACACACACACACACACACACACACACACACACACACACACAACAGTAAAGGAGTGAATGTTTATAGTCACACTACTCTATGTTCACACGAATTGGCAACTTGAATAGTCTCTCTTTTCTAGAGATCTGGTTAGCCCTGAGAAGGGCTGTTTTTCGTCTAACTCCAAATTCACCTGACTAATGGTGACACCTTCCTGACCTGGCACCACACACATAACGTCTGCTCCAGTCATTCTCCCAATTGACGCGTGTGGTTGGGAGCGAAAAGGGAGGTTGACTGGCTTCACTCTCCCAGTCTTCACTTTCAGGGATTCTGAAGACTTCCCTCTGTCTTCTATACCAGAGTCGAGGATGTTGTTGTTGTTGTGGCTGTGGCTGTGGTTGAGGTGGCGGTACTGTTTGTGGAGGTGTCCTCACCTCAGGTTTGACCTCACACTGAGGTCTCATTATGAGTTGAGGCAGGATCCCTCGCTTCTTTTCCTTCTCCTCTTCTTTCTTCTTTTTTTTTTCCTCCTCTTCCTCAAGTCTGGCACTTTCTGCAACGGCCTCCATGGTCAGCTCATCCAGGAGTCGCCTGGCATACTCCAGGTGCATTTGGAGTTCAAGCAATTGAGCAATTCTGCTATTCATTTTCAGTGTTGATACGTCAACGATGGGTAGCCAGACTGACAATCGCTTCGCTTTATATACTTGAAGCACGGTCGTGAAGGAAAACATCCCCTGGCACCAAAACTTACCATCACATCAAACGCGCGGACCTAAAAGAAACACTCACAGTGACTTTTTTTTACTTACAAGCACAGACACACACAATCCGACAAAACAGAGAAACGAAGTACTTATAGACACACTTCTATATTTTGTAAAGACAAACACACAAATTTGTTTTGGCAATTGAATTAGTATCTCTTTTCTAGAGTATTGGGGTAGCCCTGAAAAGGGCTGTTTTTTGTTAACGGGGAGTGATGGCAATCTTTTTTACCGTCTAAGATTGCGTCCTCGTCTGGCGGCAGGCTTTCCTACAGGATAAGGCCTGCTTCTGCGGAAAGAGAAGAAAAACTCTATGGTGTCTACTCGGCAGTCGACAAAACCTCTGTTTCGTTCTTGCTGTTGCTGTTGTTGCTGCTGCTGTTGTTGCTATTCTCTCTGCTTCTGAAGTCTGTACTTCTCTGTCCATTCTTCTTGTTCTTTCTTGATCTCCTCTCTGAAGACCTCTTCTATCAGGTCTTGGGCTATTCATAAAATCCTGACATTCTCTATCTCTTCAGGCTTCGGTATCAGGTTTAGCCTGACACGATTTAAATTAACGTAAGCTTCGTTCAGCTTGGCTAGTCTGGAAGGCACGTTCATAGGTAGAAGAGTCAACCATGGATGGCCAGACAGTTCAGTCCATGGATTAAAGTCGCCTATGCACTGAGTGCTTCGCGACTGATTATAGCCCCGGGCTGGCCCTTGGCCCCAGGCCGGGCTCTCAGAGTGTATAGACCAACCCGCTTTATATGGTTCAAACGCGGACGCGATAGAAAACATCCCTACTCGGTTTTAGTGTCGGAACGCTATGATAGCGAATGTCATGGTGAGGGATAGAGAGAAGTCAAGGAGCATATATTCACAGTGGTTTTTTGGAAAACAAACGACAGACAGATTTTTTCAAAACATAACATTTTTTTATCAACAAACAACTAACAAGTAACAATTAACAATAATATCAAACAAATTATTTTTGACAAGGTTGACAACGTTGTGAAATCATGTGATTTCCACTGATGGAAGTCATGAGGCCATTGATGTACACTACGTTTCCAGCTAAAGACAAAAGATAGCCATAATGGTCACAAAACCATCGATCTACTTTCTCATCGTTTCTAGAAGAGTGACGATCAAAATAAGTCACTAAATGTTCTAATGGATATCCAAGGCTGCGTTGATGAAGAAAATACACACAATATTGTCCACACACCATGGAATATGTGCCTTGTAATTTCACGTTATTGAATCGTGTCGTCTGGGCATTTCTTCTCATAAAGTCAATGATGTCGTCTTCCAAAGGGGATAATCCATACGAATCAAAATACTCCACACAATCCTTTTGAGGGAAGTAAACAGCTATCCAGTGGGATCCTGGGAGGTGATTGTCGTCCGTGTTGATGACATAAGCTTGATGGTCTTGAGGTTTGCGATGAGGTAGTTCATCTTTAGAACACACGACAGGATTTCAAGAAGCAGTATACGAACTGTTGTTCAAAAAGTAATAAAGTTCCCAGGTATCCATTTTTTGTTGTTGTTTTTTTCCTTGTTGTTTTTTCACAGGTAATGATAAGTCATCAATTCAATTCTGACCTTTTGTTTGAAAATCTCTGACAAGTAACCGTTTCTTCGTATTGTCTCCCAGCTCTGGGATAAGAGTGTTTCGATGCGATAGATCTCCAGAGTAGTCAATGGTGGGCAAGAATGATCACGCAAGCCTTTATACCAATCATGCAACACTGTTTCTTCCGAGATGAGACTCCAAGCGTCGTCCAGATACTCGTCCAATTTTTCTTCTTGACTCATTGCCAGACATTTATCGTGCTGAATTTGACTGGGATGATCGTTTTGACATCCATAACAATCTTTCTTGGTCAAATCCGTAATTTTATTCGCCAGGTGTTTAGCAAAACCGGACACTAAATGTTGTTCTTGTTCTGGCCATCTGGACTTGACTACTACCTCGTTCTCTTTGTCTTGGTCTTGGGGTTCTGTTTTCAGGCTATCCTCCCATTCCATTTCCAAAGATTCTCTATCGTTCAGTGAGGAATAGGAGTCTTCCATTGTTTCTAATAGTCTAGAATGACTCTTCTCAAACTGTTGATTTCGATGGTATTATCGAATTCGGCATACAAGATGAGGTTGACGTCTCGGTGATAGCTTCTGCAAACTGAAGTTCCACACGCAGTTGACCAGATTTTATAGGGTGGAAATGTCCCTCGTTGCTGCCTTGGTCTGGAGTGAAATCAAAGGCCCACAAAGTGTAACCTCCTACATAATCTTCGTACGAAATACCATAACTGGTGTTGGTTCCTAGTTGTCCGGTAGCTTCGTACAGGGACAAGTACGACCTCAAGTAATTCTTCTGGGCAAAGTTAGGTTCGAAGGGTCTGGTACACAAGGTCTTGCCATCGCGACTGACTTCGATCTTGGACACTTTGTAGTGCTTAAACTGGAAAGGATTTTGATCGTGGGCTCCGTTGAGGGCTGCATTACTGACGATGCCAACGATTAAACGTATGGGTAACTTCCTTGGAACAGATGATCCTCGATCTTGGATCGGAGTCCAGCAGCAATGGTGAAAGTTTTCACTTCTACACGTCGTATCGGATACTTGGCGGTCGTTCTGCTCAATGTTTGACTGATGTCGTTTCCCGCTTTAGGTAACACTTCTACGCGACGCACGTAAAGTCTGGCTTCTTGGATGATGGTTTTGTACTCGTTGGCATGAGCCATCAAATGGAAAGAGACACTACTGCGATTGAGTCTCAGGCGAATATCCACTCCGTTCAGCAAATACTTGTCTTGCAACCACATGTCCAAATGCAAGCGATCCATCAGTTCTAAACTACGACCTTGCAGGATTTTCCTTCGACGGTCGCTAAAACCCACATTGTGAGGACTGTCATCGACTGTCAGGGATGTGTCGTTAAACGTGTCCTCACCTGCGGAGTGAGGTTTCCATACCACGCAAGCATCCGGATGAGTGTTCTTGGCCTCTTTTCCGTACGTCAAGAGATTTTCCAGGTACGTTCGGTAAGGGTAAGTATCCATACTGCTGCTGACCAGTTTGTTATTCAAGTACAAATCCACTTCGCTGAACAAGGAATGCATGAAATTGTTGACGGGAGCTACTCTGGCATCGGCTCCCGGATTGGTGTTGTCGGTTTTGATCACTTTGAGTTTTAGGTACAAGTAACTGCTATTCAGATCGAGATAATCTTCGGGTTGGCCTTTGATTTCAAACTCGATGGGAGCTGAATTCCTCAAAGAGGAGACGGGATGCAATTCGACCCATCGGGATTCTTGCATCGTCATCATGGTGGGTGACATGGCAAACAGATCCAGTTCCGACTTGGAACAAACGCAAGACTCTCGGTGCATCAATTTCTTTCGCTCTCTGATTTAATAATCAAAAACGTCTAAGTCTCGGACGGTTTTCTTTTCTTAGTCTTTATAGCTCTAGGGGTGTGAAGTCCTCTCAAGGGGTGTCTTCGTCGTCTTTTTCTGCCTTGTCCTTGCTGTGGCGTCAGGGAAGCAGGAATGTCTGACTCGGCCTCGCCGAGGGCACTTATAGAAGTTTCTCGCCGGCCCAAAATGTCTTTACCTGTTTAAAGCAAGACATTTTTGCCTGCTCTCAAGAAAGCTTCTTTTGGGTTTTGTTTGTCAATGATGACATTTTGGAGAAATTCTTTACCTTGCGTCAACGCGGCATTTATCAAAGCGTGCAATCTCCGTGTTACCATCGGTTTCTAAACGGGAACCACTGTACGAAAGGCTGATTTTAGCATATCACCTAAACCATGTCCTCGCTGTCGAGCGACTCCTTGGTACACAGGATACATGACTGACAAAAGGTTAGAGTAATCGTTTTCGAAAATGGAGTTTCACTGTGATGTTCCCTTTGGTGAATGGAATATTTCGTCCCAGATCTCCTTTTATAGTAATGTTGACAGTGTCGAAATACGACTTACTGACGGGCAAATAGTAAGGATTTACAAATTCGCGGTGAACGTGATAGGTGTTTCCACCTTCCTCGTCAGCATTCGTGGCAGAATCCACTTTGAAAGGAATGACACGCAGTAACGGTACGGAGGTGTGTCCCACCACGTTGTACTCCGCCACATCGGAGTACACAAAAATCAAATTCAGTCCTTGGTTCATTTCTACAGGGAATCTAAAATATTTCGCAAAATCTGAGTTACCGGTCACGGCTGGTATTTCGTTTGCAATCTTGATCAACTTAGGGTCTCCACCCAAAATGTCATACAATTCAGGACAAAATGTAATGGCCAATACTTTGTGCTCTAAAAATTTGATTAGTAGGCGACGAGCTATTTTGTGGTATTCAATCGTGACACTTTTTCTGGTTTTCTCCAAGACTTTACCAAACATGAAATTGAACCTGTCAGCCATGGTGTTCACCAAATGTTGACCACTAAAATAATAGCCTGGGGGAATTTTCAACCGATAAGTAGTTCGTTTAGTTTTTGGGTCTTGTGATTTCATAGAGTCACTTACACTGTTGCGTTCATCCAAGGTTTGTTGCACTTGCTCGTCATGAACTTCTACCGTAAAAGTGTTTTTAATTTCGACGATGTTTTTGATTTGTGTAGGGTGAATAATTTCCACCAAAGCCACTTCCCAATGGGCTTCTTGATCCAATTGGACGGCCTGAGGTAATCTGGCCGTGTAACAGCACAAAGTGTTATTGGGAAACACCTCCATGGAACTATCACTGGGTAACGTTAAGTAAAATTGGTTGTTCATAATTCCACAGTTCTAGTGTCCGAGGGGTCACTGGAAGTCAGAGGAGTGTCTAGAAGAGGATTGTTGTGATTGGACTGGTGACTGTTGGAAGGGGGTCTGACGTTGGACGCAAGGCTCCCGTTGTTGTTCCCGTTAGAGGAATATTTCAGGGACGGATTGGGAAGAAGGTAACCGATGCAACTACTGAGGAAAATGGTCCACAATTGTTTGTCTCCTTGTTGCAAACTCAAATTGGCAATGGCAGCACCGATGACACAATACACCACAAAGATTTGGCAGAAAAAGACGATTTGAGTTTTAGGCACACGTTCTCCACACCACACCCACAAGGGTTGCTTTTGTAGATCTTGCACAGAAGAACTGGGCGAAGGAGTGGTCACTGCGGTAGCTGAGGTTGTGTTGAAGGGCATGATGGTCACTTCTTTTTATAGTCGATGATTTGCGAAGCGTCGATCCAA
>JAECUM010020259.1:0-38166 GCA_016617855.1 Megalonaias nervosa
CCCCCCCCCGCCAACCACTGAAATCATTGTCCATGAAAATGAGAGTAGATGGTCTTGACTTTCACGATAGCTTCTATGAAGCTTGTTTGTATGATTAGATTGTGTAATGTGTTTTCATGTAGTTTTATGACATTACCATAGCTGTAGAAAATTATTCATACAATGCACTTTTTATGTTGCATAATTTCCATAGAGTACATCCTGTAATTAGTTCAGTTTATTAAAATATCATACATTTAATCATTCTGTACTTCTGTAGACCTTCATATTGTTAGCACTCCACTAGCTTGCATATAGACTAGTTCTTATTGCAATTATTTTCATTTAAATTATTATAAAATTAACTAGTACATGATGATTGTTTTATATTCTATTCAGTACCCAATCAGCTAGTATGTGATAATTGTTTTATATGCACTTGCAATACCCCATCAATTAGTTTGTGATAATTGTTTTATATGCAGTTGCAGTACCCCATCAACCAGTATGTGACAATTGTTTTATATTCAATTGCAGTACCCCATCAAATAGTATGTGATAAATGTTTTATATTCAATTGCAATACCCCATCAGCTAGTATGTGATAATTGTTTTATATGCAATTGCAGTACCCCATCAATTAGTATGTGATAATTGTTTTATATTCAATTGCAATACCCCATCAACCAATATGTGATAATTGTTTTATATGCAATTGCAATATCCCATCAACTAGTATGTGATAATTGTTTTATATTCAATTGCAATATCCCATCAGCTAGTAGAATTAGAATATTAAAATCATCTCTAAGAGAATGATTTCTGTATTGTCTGTAATATTTTGTACTTTTTTTTGCATTAACCATCTATATACAAAATTTTTATTTTTGTCCTTTTAAATTTTCATACACTTTTTTTTTTTTCTTATAAAAGTTTTGAAATTTCTGTACTTAAAAACCGAGCTGAAAACAGGGTTCCCATATTACCAGAAAATGGGGAAAATTTGGGAATTAATGATCAAGAAAAAAAATAATGGAAAAGCCAAGGGTTTTTAGCAAGATAGATGCAAAAAAAGACAGGAAAAATCATATTTGATTGAGAGTTTGATTTGTTGACTTAAATTAACAAAATGTGTTGAAGTTGAGGAAATACTCCATCATTTGATATACAATTGCTACATCGATAATTTCAGCCTATGCACATTTCAGTTTTCACCTTGTCAAGTCAGCTAAATCACATTCTGAAAACTTCAAAAATGTCCTCATAAACACACATCCAAGCAATTTATAGCACTGAGCAATCAGTTGCAGTCAGAAATGTTAACATAAATTGGGAATTTGTAAAGTCATAGAAGACTCGAGAATATTACATGGAGAAAGTTTCAGGTTGTTGAATAAAGTGGTAAAACATTTACATAAGGTTTCTTTAAAAATCATTATTCCCAAGCATTGATGATCACTATATCTAAGCACTTTTTATCTATGTACTTTTGAGTTATATAAATAAAATATATTGCTTTTCCTGTTCAGCTTTATATGTAGGTCATTTGCTATTTAATACTTTCTGTGATTTTGAAGCACCGTGTTCTGCAGAAGCAGCGCTGCTACTGGTTTTGGAATAGGCTGTGTACATGACATTCTGCATGTGTGCTGCAAGAGACATTCAGAATTGGATGTATGAGTTGGTAAATGTTTAAGGCAAGTTTTTGAGTGACCAAAGTGTGCATGCTGATTTGGGCAGCTAAACTGAAATTAATTTGTTCATAAAAAAATAGAAATCTAGAACTTACAGTGTTGCATATTTTGGGCCTAACTGAAGTTGTCAGCTCTTGTCAACTAATGAGTGTACCACTTGTGACTAAAGTTTTATTTAGTTGTTTGAACTTTTAGCTCCAAATAGGCATGTTATTTACTCCAAATTGGCAATTTATTTGCTCCAAGTATGCATATTATTTGCTCCAAATAGGTACATTATTTGCTCCAAGTAAACATATTATTTGCTCCAAATAGGCATATTATTTACTCCCAATAATATTATTTACTCCAAATAGGCATATTATTTGCTCCCAATAGGCATATTGTTTGCTCCAAACAGACGTTATTTGTTCCAAATAGACATTATCTATTCCAAATAGACATCATTTGCTCCAGATGGGCATATTATTTACCCCAAATAGGCATACTCCAAATAGGCTTATTATTTACTCCAAATAGGCATACTCCAAATAGGCGTATTATTTGTTCCAAATAGGCATATTGTTCACCCCAAACAGACATTATTTGCTCCAAATATACATATCATTTGCTTCAAATAGGCATATTATTTACTCCAAATAGGCATTCTCCAAATGGGCATATTATTTGTTCCAAATAGGCATATTGTTTGCTAAGTAAGATGAGAAGTACATTTATCTGATTCCAACTTCCAGTGCAAACTCTATTTTGTTACAGTTAGATTAGTTGGTAATTTAAACAAGATTGTTTGGTGTACTGATACTGTCCTTTGTGTAAATTTAATTTTTTTTTTTTTTAACTTGAGAGGCCATTTGCTGATATTGCTGCCTTGACCTATGACTGATCTTTCCAATTTCTTTGGAATTGAAAATTTGCAAGAAAATCAAACTCTTTCAGTTCGTACCTTTTCATTTCTATGTCCCACACAGGATGCAGTTAGTGAAAGATAACACATTTGTCTGAACAATTTAAATGATTCATATGCACAGTTATATGAATTTAAAGCCATGTTATTTTTTTTTGGAATACATTCCGGATTGTAGTGCAAGATGAGATATCTAATTCTGGTTGGCTCTTGGATGTCAAAGGAGAATCACAAAATGGAAGCAGATTTCATTTGTAAAAGATGCATAACTAATGTGCTAAAATGTTGATGATTCAGTTCATTTAGGGTCGAAGATGATATGTGAAAAAATTTCATCTTGGAGAAGACCTGGAATTTTGTATTGGCTTGGAGGGATTTCAGTCCCTCCATGTCTTTGGCATAGTATCCATTCTCTTCCACTAAGTATAGTTCCTATTACTATTAATAGTAGCAAATTATACACTCTTACTAAAATTAGTAACAGAGTTTAAAACCAGTGGTCTTCCAGGCCATTTGTCTATGTCAAGGGAAGCTACTCAGTTTTATGTTAATGGTTAAACTTTAAGGATATCATAACATTGATTTTCAAGTAATATTTCATATAATATAAATTCTCTAATGACATAAAACAAAATGAAGATTTAGAATAATAATATATAGTTATATAGAGCAGTCTGTTTACATTAATTAAAAGGACCATGAAAAGCAATATCTCTGGAGTTACATTCTTTCATCTGATCTAGTGGAAATTAGAATCACTTCAACCCTTAAAGACATCAGTGTCTTCAATACATTGATTTTTGACCGTGTGGAAACCCTGTGAAAATTGCAATTTATTTTCTTCAAAATATGAATACATTATAGTAATAATAACTGTATGACGTGTTACAGACAATACAGTATGTACAATTTATATATGTGCATTTCTGCTCGCACTTCACCCTTGTTTGTTTTAAGTGTTGATCTTGATGTAGACTTGTGTATTTTGCTGATTTTGTGCTCCCTGTACTAGATGGTGGACAAATTTCTGTGGGTAAGAAAAATATATGCAATTTAATTTCAGTGTTGTTCCTTCCCTTTTGCCCAACCTGACCCCCTTATTGCATAATGCATGTCTGTTGTATGTTAGAGTAGTTTGTGGACTGAAACTTGTGTTACTGGTGTTCCATTCCCCAGACAGCTTGCAGGGTTTATTCTATGGCCAAAAATGTATGGGTCACTGTCCCCCATCCATTTGATAAAGGTGAGGGACTTTTCTTGAATATATGATGGTTTTAATGAAGAAATGAAAATTTGAGCTTGAACATATATTGCATGATTTTCAAGCATTTTGTTCATTTTTTGTGATGTATCTGAAATTCACAATTGTGCACCCTAGAATAGACCCTGGTGTCATAATGCTCTTTTTCTGAACTTTAAAAAAAAATTGCTGATTCAGATAGCCATGTCTATTCATTAGTAAGGGAAAGTTTTGCTGTTCTGAATTCTACCATATAATTTTTGTCTTGCATTTTTCTTAATAAAAGTGAGGTCTAGCATTGCAGATGTCAGTGGTTGTGGTAATTTTGTCACAGTATTACACATTTTTGCACTAAACCATAATCATGAGCAATGTGGCAGTGTCAGATAGTATTACAAATTTTACAAAAGGCCATAATTGTGAGCAAAGGTGAGATACCTCATGTGTTTGAGCAACATAATGCATACAGCCAGCCCATTGTAAAACAAACTACCACAAGTGGCAAGTTAGAGAAAGCCTTTCTGGACAGATAATCGTGGTATAGAACTAAATGTGTTTAATTTGTGTGAAAATAGAACCTAATAAAGTTGACATGGGTTGTCTTAATTTGCTGGTGGTAACTAAGGTATGTTTGATTGTACATAGAAGAATTAATAAAATAGACTGAAAGATATTAAAGTTACAGTTTTTGAATTTTGAAAGATTATGGAAAACTAGCTTTGTAAGTTTGTATGATGGGTATGATTGTACCTAACTCTTGAAAGCATTTGTCTGCACTCCGTTGCAGTTTTGTGTAAGCAATAATGGATTTAGCGGTAGGCAAAGATAGGTCATCACTTTATACCAGATCAAAGTCCAGTGAGAAAACGTACAGGCCTTTATGCTACCAATCAAAATAAACTACTCTGAAAATTATAGGAGCTGATATTGCATATAATCGTACATTGTTTGCTAAATGACATCATGTAACATCACATATCGAACCATTCCTCACAGCCACTCATCATTTGATTTTATTTCCACATTTTTGAAAACACGAGTTTCTCTTTCAAGTGTGAGCTTATGAGAGAATATTCTTGTATTTAACTTTTGCATTACTTCCACAAGTTTAGTATAACACTGTTAGCACATTGCATGTTTACCTTGTGTTCTTAGCCCTCAACCATTTTCCATCAGTTTTCCCATTTTATATACTAACCCTCCATCAAAATGTTGTACAGATGGATTTTTGGTAGAAAAGTCGTGAGGTGGTAGGATTGCCCAAAGTCCATATCATATGTCCAAAAAATGGAAATGTGGAAAGATCACATCAGGTATTAAGAAGTGTGGACAAATTGAGTTTGTGTAAATATGCAACATTTTCATAATTTGTACAAGTGTGAACAAGTTGGCTATGTGTAAAAGGAATGGGATTTGTTTGGAATAACTGGAGAAATTGTAAACCTTTGTTTCCACTGTAATTTTATGTTTTTTAGAGAGGAAAAAAATAGAAACAGAAATCACAAAGGGTGAACATAAAGTGTTCAAAAGTAATTTTCAGAATCAGCTTGACTCTGGTCCAGGAACTATTAAAAGAAATAGATAAATGTTGTGAAAAGCTACTCCTTTGCTCAGAACAGGAATAATTTCTGGCTGAGAGGCCGGTTTCAAATTCACATGCTGCCAGAATTCAGACAGCTTCTGTCATTTGGAAAGATTTGAAGGATTGCACTTCTTGCGCTATAATTTTCTTTTTTGTATTGCTTGTAAAAGATGTACAGCAATGTATGCCTCACTTTCCAGGCACCAACACCAATGTCATTGTTGAAATTTTGACACATGATAAAGTCTGGAACACTCACACAACATGCATCATTTGCTGCATTTGACAGAAACCTTAGTTCATTATTTACTAAATGGCAAGAGTAAAATTTTTCTTTGATAATTGGGGAGGGTGTGTTTGGCATTCTCATGGATTTTTTTACCAAGTAGGATTGGCCTTGTCATCACGTAAAGATACCTCATGCAAAATACAACTGCCAAAATAAATTGGGGGTGGGGTGGGGACTTAATATTAAGCATAGACTTGATACCATTTAGCTATTGATAGCCTTATAATGCCAAGATTCCCGTCTGACCTGGATTAGCAAATGAGATGCATCAAAAGCAGTAGCATTTCTGAGAACCTGCGCACCATTCTCATTATCAACCATCCACTGACTAAATTACCATCTGCGTTTCCAGGAGTGCTGTTCTTTTTATATATTTTTTCAAAGATATCCAGTGGCTTAGTGGTTAGAGCATCCACCTCAGATGCAGGAGGTTGCAGGTTCAAACCCTGGCCAAGTCATATAAAAGATTTATAAAAATGATGCCAACAGCTGCCTCGCTAGGCACTCAAGAGTATGAGGTTTGTGTTAGGACTGGTGGACCTTTTTCCAGGATAATGTGACTGGATGGGACATGATGCTACATGTCTGCAGCATGATGCTCCCGTGCTAGACTTCACTATAAACTGCCAGACTGCAGACATTGTAGTGATATGACTGAAAAATTGTTAAAGCTATGTTCAAAATCAAAATCACACACACACACCTTTTCAAAGATAATTTTTGAGCTGTACATCGTTTGATAGCATTCTACCCAACTTTTCATTTTCAACCTGCTACTATACAAGATAATGGGATGGCTGTCTCATGCTATAAGTATCCTGAAGCAAGATTTAATTTTCGTACAGCACATGCAATCCCAGTATAAAACATTATAACCAACAATACAAATTCACCATTACATTTTTTTTGCATTTGATTTTCATATTCAAATTTTATTTAGAATTGAGTTGTTTTTTGTGTACTTCTCACTCCAGAAAATGAGAAATAATTATTATTCCCAGTTATTGAATGAATGTTAATAAGGAAATGGTACCTGTTCGGGTTGAAAATACATGCACTCATTGATCATTACTCCCAAATATTTAAAGGATTTTTGTAAGGAAACAATACTTGTTCTGGTTGAAACTATGTGCATTAATTATTTCTTCTAGTTATTGAATGAATTTTTGTAAGGAATTGGTGGTACTCATTCTGGTTGACAATACATGCATTCATTAATTATTACTCCCAGTTATTTAATGGATTTTTGTAAGGAAATGGTACTTGTTCTGGTTGAAAATACATTCATTACTTCTCCCAGTTATTGAATGAAGTTTTTGTAAGGAATTGGTACTCATTGTGGTTGAAAATACCAGCATTATAACATAGTGTCTAGCATAATGACAGAATTTGACTTGCTTTCATTTTTGTTGCATCAGTGATATGCTCCTAGTTTTATTGTCTTGTCTGCTAACCATAGATAAGACATTATATCACCATTTATAGCAGTGATTTTGTTGTCATTGTTTTGGCCACAGTTGTCAATATTGTGACCTTAGGTATCAGTATTATGGCTTTGGATGTCAGTGTTGTGGCCTTCACTGTCGGTGTTTTGCATTAGTTGCTCCATTTTACTGAAACCATTGCATGTATAGTCATAAGACGTGGTATGTATTTTCATTGTTGCATCTTGAAGGCCACTTACTGCTCATGACATGCAAAAGTAAGTCACTGTGACTTTTGTGATGTGTACCAGTTAGTTCATAAAGTATTGGAATTTTAGGTCCAATTACATCAAATTCAATTATTTTTATGGGTATCAACATTTGTGGTTTGGGGGGAAATTATATCTTAATAGCAGTAATCCATTGTTTTCCTTTTCCAGGACCTTAAGTCCTCAAGCAAAGCTAAATATTCCTTCCTCCAGTTAGCAATTGGAGCCCCAGAATTGAAAAGAATATGATAGAGTCTGAATCCTTTGTCATAGCCAGCGTGACAATATCTTCTTCTTTTGACTTGAGCTACCATGTGAGTAGACGTTCCCCCCCCCATGTATCCTTTTTGTGTTGTTCAAGTCTTTTTCATATCATCGGTTTTTTGGGGGGTGGGGGGTCTTTTTGCTGAAATGTAAGAATTTGTGCACATAACTCAGAAAAGCATTATTTTTTTTTTCTTCATTTAATTATTCCATCTCATTAGTTCTAGTGCCAGGGTAAGTATCACCTTCCCTTTATTGGTTCCCAGTTAAAATGTGTTTTCAGTTTTCCTTTCTGAGCACATGCATATGTTGCAAAATATGGGTAAGTGGGGGCCAAAGAAGACCCCATGGAGCACTCATTCAGACTGTCATGTACTAATGTATACATATGGGCAGATGTCCTGTTTGTTGCCTGTGGACAGATAAATTGGTGGACTTGGCAGAATGTTGTTGCAATTATTACAAAAAGAAAAATGGTCCCTCTTCCTTATCTGCATCCCAGGATGTCCCCCTTTGTTCCCAGGAGGAGTATGGATCACTTCAGGTCTTTAAGAAATCTACATCATCAATGAGGCAGGAACAGGGGGTGATTTACATGTTTTTGGAGACCACCAAAAGGCCTCGGATACTTGATGCACATTCTGATGTTGTCAGTGCTTGTTAGAGATCCTTAGCCCCAGTCACGGGATGAAAAGTGCTGGTGCTTGAAAGTGAGTCGTGCCTTCCTGGTAGGGGTGAGCAGAGGTCTCTCAATGGAGGTAAAGTGCCAGTGATGACAAGTCCCAGTCGTAGTCCCAGTCCTGACAACAAAAGAATAGTACTCTAACTGCTATTGATCTGATGTGGACTCTGGTTTGCCTGACAGTTTCATCTATCAGATTGTCTTTGCAGGTCACAGGGCAGTGCACTTCAATCAACCAGACACTGGGTTTTGATCAACCTTCTGGGAATGCGGATTGTGTCCATACTCCACCCCAAGCTCCACCCCTCTTTAGGTAACCACTTAATCCATATTGGGATAGGCAGTTGGATTTCACTCCCCTGTCTAGTGAAGGGCATCAGATCAGTAACCCCCATTTGTTTTCATATAGTCCCTATGGGATTTGGGAGTAGTGAATCCTCTTTTACCGTCATGACATGAATGTATCTGCTTTTGTTTCAAGGCATGTTGGATAAAGAGATGTGGACCTATCCCATTCCTGCTTGCTTTATCCAACAAAATGAAGTGAGGCCACCACTATCCTACAAGATCAACAACAATAGCAAAAAGTACATGCTTTTGATTAAATGAAGACCAACTAGTCTAAAAAAGATCTGTATGTTGACAACTTCCATTTGTGTAGTACAATCCATGATCTGTTAAGTATTGTACTTGTATATCATAAATCCATGAATTTGAGTATTGATCACATGTTATAAACTTCATATACAACTCACATCCCATTAGAAAACACAAATAACACATATATATTTAAAAGAAATGGTAGTCATCATTTTTATTTGTATCTGATTGCCACTTAACAACTCACTACAGTTGTCGCAAGTAGCACATGGCTGTAGCTTCTTTTGTATGCTACAGGTGCATGTACTTAAATTGAAATAGATTTTGGAACACTGGAGACAGTATCAACTTACATATGCTACCCAGGGGATGAGGCTATTGATAGGGAAATGAAAATTTGAACAAATTAAAATGTTTAACAAACATCTTTGCAAGATAGTCCATCTTCAGTTAACTTGATGGCCATATATCTATGGTTTCAAAAGATTGGAAATTTAATTTCCATTTTATGCCACAGTTGGTTGTGATGGTAAGCATCATTTTATTTCCTGCAAAAATGAAACTTTCATGGCACAATAAACGTGTTCCAGTCACTTTGGAAGATGCAACAATCTATCAGATTCCAATGATTTATTTAAGTTTGGTGCTGACTTGCTTTGATGAAAGGTTATTTGTTTTTATTGAAGATTGTAATCAGCTTTCTTTGATGAAGGGTGCATGTTTTATTAAAGTTACCGCTAAAGGATGGCTTTGGAGGACCAAACACATGCCTGTTTCTTATTGCGGTGGCAACATCAAATAATTGTAGAACATTGATTGAGACTCATCATCATCATCAATCCCTTAACCCAAGAGGTCGTTGACTTTACAACCAATTCTCTCCATCTTTCCCTGTTCTCTTCTGCCCTTTGGGAATCTCCAAATCCCATGCCTGTCCACTCCTTAATGTTGTCTTCCCACCTCTTTTCTTCTTCCCACCTCTTTTTCTGTCTGTCTCTTCTTCTGCACCCTCGCTCTGTGCCTTGCAAGATTGTTTTTGAGACTAAATTGATTGAGACTAAATTTTGTTTTTTATTTGCTTAGTATTTATATAGAACAATTGGTGCTTCAAGGGTGATTAGTTTTCTTTGAAGTTTGAGACAACTATTTTTTTCTGGATACATTTTAAAAACAAAAGGAATTAGTCATCGTTTGGTCGATGGTAGCAGTTACTTTTCCTGCCTTCAAAAGTTAGTCGATTGTAGCTAGTCCCGGTAGCATAGATAGACCTCCAAGTGGATCTCCTTTTTTTTGTTGCTGTTTGTTTGTTGTTGTTTTTTGTGACATTTCTGGTGGTAGAATGATGCTGCCTTCCACTCATGTGTCAGAAATTTTTAAAATAAATTTCAACGGATGAGATATACACAGGTGTTCTATTCTGTTCTGACTGGGATTCCTACAGAAATTGTGAGTGTTCTGAAGGATTTAATTCTATGAGTGAAAAGAAGAGGAATTTTACTTACCATCCACATACAGAGATCAGTCAGAATAAATATATTAGTTACCAGTGAGCGGCCAATAATCCAACTCAGTTTTGTACGAATGATCCATTATGAGATAGTGTTGCATCCAGTTGATCTCCGCTGGAAATGTTTAAAAAAAAAATGCCAAAATCTCACAGCATAACATTACTCAGGTCACGTGTCAGAATAAGCTGATTATGATATAACAATGCACTGTTAAGGCAGTTAGTCAGTATGAACAATGAATTTGTTTATCTAACAATACATAAATTCCAGTCCATTTTATATCAAGTTTGTGGCTTCCTTTCATGCTGCCTCTGAATTTCTTCACTCCAAACCCAAGTTGTATATACAAGTTTTAACAGCCAACAGTGTTGGGGGGGGGAAGGGGATCACAAGATGGTATATTTAAGGAAAATAATTCACAATTTGCGACATTGGCAAAGCCCAGCGTGATCCCTGAATAAGCTTTTTACACATTATTTTTTGTACTTTTAAGAAAATTTTCCGTGTATGAGATAAATACATGTATATGAAATTGCATGAGCCATGCCACGATTGTCTGATATTAGAATTCATACACGATCTCTTCCCCCAAAATGCTAATAAATGTTTACATGTTACTTTTAGTACTTCTAAAAAAGAAAAAAAAATTTAGTGTATGAGAAAAGTATATGTATATGAAATTTTGGGAGCCACGCCACAATCGTGTTATATCCAAATTTGTGTTATAATGGTGCTTGCCACAGTGGAGACATGCTGTGTGTATGTGTATGTATGTGTGTGTGTATATACATATATATATATATATATATATATATATATATATATATATATATAGGTGTTTGTACAGTAGAACTTTGATTATCAGGCAGCCAATTAACCATCAGTCTAGGGCATTGTACGTCAGAATATTAAAATCAGGTACATGTGTGTATGTAGATATTATGATTTTTTGAAGACCCGGTCTACTGTATAATACTTTTGATGTACATATTGTTACGTGTAGGCTCATACAAATGTAACAAAAGAAAAGAGTGAAGCCAAGAAGCTTTCTATATTTTAACAAAATAATTTATTTCCCTAGAAAACAATGTAAAAATTGGAAATAGGACTTACGGTTTGTGAATATAATCCAAAATTTAATCCTAGGATTGAAAAATATAAGTCCTATCACTAAACAATTCTAATAGAATCCAGGTTCGAATCTCGATGAAATTCCAATATGGAGGCAATGACGTCAGATTAGGTTGTTGTACTGGTGGCAACAGATCCTCAATTGAATCACAGTTTATATTGTTTCCATATAGAATTCCAGAATAAATTTCCACTGAATTTCTTTGTCACAGAACTTTTATAAAGAAAAGCACTTGATTAGTTTTTTAGAGAATACATTATTAAATTCCAAAAAACAGATGAACTTCAGAAACAATTTGGCAACAACAATAGAAACACCTTGTCCCTCAAGGTGTAAGAATACGACTGACTGGAGAGCTCAGAGAATGAGTATTAAACCCAACTAAAACGTCATTTCGGTCCCGCATGATGGGTCACGTGGTCTCTTAACATTGAACAGCGCAATAAAACAAATGACAATTTGCACATAGGCAAGAATAGCCCTATTTAAAAAATCAAATTCTCACACTGGAAAAATAAAAAAAGAAAGGCTGTTTACAATTTAGCTAACACGTGGGCCGAAATAACCTTAGTGATAGCCAATCGTTTTATATAGAAGTTTACGAAATCTATGAACTAAAAATAGTGCTGAAGTAACTTATAATCTAATCGGGTCAAGCCAATTTTCAGAAAAGAGATTCAGATCCAATGAAAATTATCATTAGAATAAAATGTAATTGAAACAAAATTAAAATAGAAAAAGAATTTTAAAACTAACACACAAGTAATTAAATTACATACACGTAACAATATTCTGTCATCCATCTATTTTCATATCCGTCATGGTCTTGGTCCCGCATCCTGATGGATAATCGAAGTTTTACTGTACGTGTGTATGAATTTCCACACCAATCAAGTCAGGGTTTATGTTCCATCAGACAGGATTAACATAGATTCTGTCCCTCCTAGCATATCTTATGGTCAAGACTTCAAGACTTCATTGCTGGTTCACCTTTACCTCTCTCTCTCTCTCTCCTCAGAACTATGAATGTAGCAGAGCTAGTTTCTCAAGGGATAATTCACTTGCACTCTCTCGAGTACCCGCTTCTAGCAAACTGGAAACTGCTGCTGACTCTGATTCCCCTTGGACCCAAGTTTTTATGCACCACCTGAATTGGTGGCTTGATTAAGATCGGTTCCTGACCAGAGTCCCATTTTACATCTCCAAATCCAACTTCGTTCTGTAAACTGTCAAGTCTGCCTTGGCAGAAGCTCGGCATAGTGATTAGTTTGTCATGTGTGTCCTTGCCTGCACATCTGTTCATGCATTCTTGATTATTTTCAGTGTTTAAGTTGGTTTTTTTTACTTCAGTAAATTAAGGTAGACTTGACATAAAGGAGGTCTCTTGTTATTATTTTTATAATTATGTTCAGCATGTGGTATTGTGCTTCTTACCCCAGAGTAATTCAGATCAGGAACATGTTACTTTGTAACATCATTCTCTCCACCAGTACCAGTGTACATGTATAAATAGAGTGTATAAATATACAAAATAATGTCTAACCATTAGGACATTTTCATCTTAAATGGGCAAATGTAAATTGGTATGATTTAGTAAATCACATGATAAATTATTATGTTGTGATTGGCTAACTACACAGATTTCTTTTTGGAGAGTATGCATTCCTCACGACTCCAAGATACTGTACCTGGCTATAGTTATTTTAGTGGGCATTGTTTCCATGTTCCAGCATCATATGAAGTCACATTTGCATCATGTGAAATCATATTTATCCAGTTTTTGCCATCTCCGTTCCTTCTTGTGTTTTCTGATGGTATAAAGTGACCTTGCCTTCATTTTAAGTACTATACCAACCAGACTGCACTGTAGGTGAACAGTTCCTTAGGAGAAGGCAATAACAGAACAATATTCCAGATGTATTCACTTGCTTAGTTACAAACAGTACATAGCCAGAATTATTGTTTCATTGCATTAACCAATGCTTGTGGCAAGGTACAAGTATAATTTTCTGTAAAGGACAGCAATAGGTGTAAACATTTCCACTTTAATTTGCTTGTTATATCCCCTCCATACCTTTGAAGAGGGAATTTTCTTAACCTTGTCCATCCCATTTTTCCCTCTTTCACAGATTTTATTTCAGCTCCAAAATTTTGAAGAACTTGTAACTGTATTTTGCTGTAATCTTTACATTAAGAGAAGCTAGATCAAATTTAATTTGCACTTTTTTCAACAAAATTTGATCGAGTTATAGTCCCTGTTTGATTGGAACATTCCCCTTCATTTGCAGCATATTTTCGGGAGTAACCATGTTATATTGACACATTTCTTTTATGCATTTGAGGCATGGAAAATTGTTTCACAGGCGAAACAGTTTGTTCTGCATGAACCTTCTTTATTAGGTTGCATGTGTTGGAAGATGGTTGTACCTTGTCCGTATTGTGTGTGTTTTCTGTGTATGCTTATATAGATAGATGCCCATTTTAAACATACTATATCATTGCATATTGTATTTTTTTAAACCAAATTTCATATATTTGTTTCCATTTGGATGTGTATTTTTATTGTTCTTCAATTCATGGCTGTTTGTTCTCTTACTTAATTATTATGCTTACGTGATTTGTGGCCATGGATCATCCATATAATTGTCATGATTGTGTTATTTTGAAAGATATTTGTCCAGATATACTCATTTTGAAATGTACAAGAGTACTCCATTATATTTTATATCCATACAATTTTAATGATTAAAATGTGTCTTTGAAATTCTGGTTAGAGTTCGCCCAGGCCAGCTCAAGTTGGTGGCCTCTGTGTTTAATTGAGAAAGGCACTTAACTCCCATTTCCTCAGCATAATATGCCCAATAGTTTGTTCAACGTGTTGTTGAAACCAGCAAAAACAAATGCAAAAAAATGAATATTTAATTCCCTCAGCACTCATTCATTGTTTTACACCTTAAAGTAAAACTGTGCCTAACAACCACATATTGATTTCAGGAGCACTGTATGCTCAGACTTGACATCTGAAATCATAGAGCATTTGGATCACATTAGGCATTCTGCATTAGCTTAGAATATCATTTGCTTGAAGCATTTGGTTGAAGTGTTTTAAAAGATCAGAATGGTGAGAGAAGACCATTGGCTGTGATAAATGGCTGCCACTTTAGTGGCTTTGCTACACTACATCATTTTCACAAAAATTGCTTATATATAACAAAATAGGAGCTAAAAAGTTGATTTGAATCTGTTTTTCAAGATGGCACCAAAAAGTTATTTTGATGTTTTTCAAGATGGCACCAAAAAGTTATTTTGATATTTTTCAAGATGGCACCAAAAAGTTATTTTGATGTTTTTCAAGGTGGCAGTGCCCAGTTCAAACAAAATTTTTGCCAGTATTTTTGCCACAAGAGATTTCACAAAAAACTAGCACATCAGAAACATTGAAGTGGTAGATATCTTTTAGAAATTAATTTATCTCGACTGTTTGTGTTGTCTAGGGGCTCTAATTTCTTATAACATTTTGGCTTGTAAATGTGATAGCTGACACATAAAACACTGCCAAAAGGCCCCAATTATTCTGCATGCTTATGATATAGGATGGTGGGATTATAAGATACAGTAGTTACTTTAATATTCAAAAGACCCTATTACAAATACCACCTTGGGAATATGACATCTTGTTCCAAGTCTCATGAGTGTTCTTATTAGTAAGTAAAATTAAGCAAACCAGCTAGATTTCTCTGTCACATGGGTGAGAAAATTAGTATCACTTTTTCAACAGCATAGTCATTGTTGGCGTGGACATCAAGGTTAGGTTTTTGCAATTAGTTCAGTTTATCTGACACTTATTTGTACAGTCCTGAAATTTGATGGGTATGTTCATTGTGAAAGGAAGGAACAGTGACCTACATTTCACAGTTTTGATGGGTATCTGGAAAACTCCTCAGTGGTCAAGACATAATACTCTTTAGAGTTCTTGTGAGTTGTCTTCAGTGTCATTCTTGCATTAAATTTTGACAAAAGTTAGTGCATAGAATAACAAGAAATGGACTAGTGTCTTGACTGATGTAAATTGTCAGTCCCTTCTGTTAGACATTAGGTCTTTTAGCAATATTCTTATGGGAAACAGACTATGGTAGCTATAACATTTAAAGAAAAAGGAGAACGACGTTAAGGTGAAGTTTGTATTTTTAGCTCAGTTGGCCATAGGATCAAATGAGCTTATGGTATAATCCTGTATTTGGCATACATCATCTGGAATTGTTGTTAATGTTGGCTTCTCAAAAAACCACTGGACAATTTCAACCAAATATGGCAGAGGGCATCCAGACAAGAAAGCCTTTCACATTTGTATATGTTACGCTTATCCATTGCCATTATGATGATATTGCTCAAAATTAAAACAGAGACACACCTTTGCAAACAAATTCTTCTATTAAAAAAACCCACTTAATGGAATTTGCCCAACTTCACAATAAAAAGCATTATAGCATGAAGATGAACATTTTTACAATTTATGTCAATCTGCCATCAAATACGATGACTGCTGCTGCTGCAAAAAAAAATATCTTTTAACAACCTCTTTTCAAAAACTACGTAACAGAATATGATAAAAATTTATAGTATTCTGGCATGAAGATTTTTCGGATTATCATGATCCACCATCAGTAACAGTCAAAGTAGGTATGTTAAATTATGAAAGCTTGAAAAACAACGTAGTATATGCAATCTTGATGAATAAATTGTATCCTTTGGCAAGACATTTTGTTCTCACATTGCCCAGGAAACCTAACCAGAGTCACTAAATACCACATTAAAATGTCTGACACGTTTGTTGTTTTTGTACTATTGCATATATATATGCATTATTTTATATATTAAACAACATTAATGACAAATTATTTAAAATTTTGTTATTGCAACCCAAGATGATGTTCTCGTGACACATCCAAATTTACCACAGTTAGGTACCCAGACCAGCCAGTTATCCAAGTGCCGACACTTTAAATTGTCTTTCCATTAGAAAAGGATTAAATAAACAAATAAATAAATTTCATATTTTCTGAATGTTGTGACCATAGTGCATGTCAGTTATTTTGTTGGTAATTAATACTGTAAGACATATGCTCATTAAGGTACTGACTATATCTCCCATTATGTTTTACTGGACATAGACTAGAAAGCATGATTCAACAATTGCTCCCTTTGCATGCTGTTTCTAATATTGTGGTTGTTTGATATTTACAGCAGTGTATGTTAAACAAATGTTTTAAGTATATGTAATTATATGGAGTGCATATCTGTTGTATAACATTTTGTTTTTGAGTAATAATGACAAGGTCTTTTATCAAAGGAATTATTCATGCTGCTGATTGCTTTCAGGAAAATGGAGTTGGAAAAACAAGTAAAAATAATCTTATTCTGACCAGCTATTCCTTTTTAAGCCTGAAAATGGAAACAGCTGTATTATTTTCTCTTAGGCCAAAACAGCAGTATAGCTTTCTCAAGCATACACGTCAGTTACCCAGGTGCATGATATCATACCCAATTGTGTCTCTTGTTTTATAATTTTTACCTCGAAATTAAGGTAGCCTATCCATAAATTACAAATTTGTGTGGTTCCTTGATTGCTCAGTATGGGTTAGTTTCATTTGCATCTGTGCGAGCCTATGTACAGTACAAGAAAGATAAGCAGTGGCTGGGTGATGATAGTGGTGGTGGTGTGAGGAATATTGTTATTTTGATTAAGTTTTCCCAAAAAGTTGGGTAAATGGGCTTACAGCTTAGTATGGGCTAACTATGGAACAATATGAATTGACTATTTTTCTGTTCAGTTGCTATGAACAACAAATTTAAATGCGCAGCAAACGACAATATTTTGTCGAAGCTGTAGAACTCTTTCCCAGTCTTTGAATCAAAGTATTGATGAAAAAAAGACCATTTTTCATAAAAGTTACAGAAAACATGGTTAACCAAGAAAATTAATTCATAGTACATGCATTTATAGGGGCAAGTTAGGAATTACATATATTGGTTCATCTCAAGTTGTTACAGTAGTTTTCTCAGTAGTTACAGGGTTAGCTGAAGAGTTGTAACAGTTACTGTATTAAGTTTAGAGTTGTAACAATAGTTTTAGAGATAAGTGGGGAGTTTTAACAATAGTTACAGGGGTAAGAGGGGAGTTTTATCAGTAGTTATAATGGTAAGTGGAGAGTTTTGACAGCAGTTTTAGGGGTAAATGGAGAGTTTTAGAAGTAGTTACAGAGGTAAGAAGGGAGTTTTAACAGGAATTATATAGAGTTAAAAGGAGAGTTTTAAAAGTAGTTATAGAAGTTTGTGGTTTAGCTTTAACAGTAGTTATGGAGGTAAGTTTTGACATAGCTTTATCGTTAAGCAGTGGTTTCAAAGGGAGTTCTACAGTTAAGTCTGGAGTTTTAACAGTAGATTTAAGGGTAAGTTGGGAATTTTAACAGTATTGGGGTTAATGGTTTAGTTTTAATAGTAGTTAATGAGGTAAGTGGGGAGTTTTAACTAGTGGTTTAGAGGTAAGGGGAATTTTAACAGCATTTATAGAGGTTAATGGTTTTGTTTTAACAGTAGTTATATGTTTAAGTGGTGAGTTTTAACAACAGTTGTAAGGGTACATTTGTAGTTTTAACAGTAGTCATAGGGGTAAACTTGTAGTTTTAACAGTATTTATTGGGGTAAGTTTGGAGTTTTAACAGTAGTTATAGTTGTTAGTTTGGTGTTTTAAGAGTAGTTATAGAGGTAATTGGGAAGTTTTAACAGTAGTTAAAGGAGTAAGTGGGAAGTTTTAAGAGCAATTATATTTTTAAGCAGTGGTTTTAACAGTAGTTCTACAGGTAAGTCTAGAATTTTAACAGTAGTTATAGGGGTAAGTGGGAAGTTTTAAGAGCAATGTTATGATTAAGCAGTGGATTTAACATTAGTTCTGTAGGTAAGTCTAGAATTTTAACAGTAGTTATAGGGGTAAGTGAGCAGTTTCAAGGGCAATGTTATAGTTAAGCAGTGGTTTTAACAGTAGTTCTACAGGTAAGTCTGGAGTTTTAACAGTAGTTATAGGGGTAAGTGGGAAGCTTTAAGAGCAATTTTATGGTTAAGCAGTGGTTTTAACAGTAGTTCTGCAGGTAAGTCTGGAGATTTAATAAGCTTTAGGGGTATGTGGGTTTAGCATTAGATGAACTAAAATAGACTTCTGTATGACAACCTTGTTTAATTGACATGCACTCCTTGGATCCTTGGTTGTGTATTGTGCATAAGATTTAAAGATCTTAATTAGATGCTTGTCGATCTATTGTTATGACATACTTGGAAAAAATTACATCTATGTCTTTTCAGGGTGAGACATACAGTTTTAAAGAAGCCATCGTATTAGCGGAGTACAAAGTGGATGATTCTTCAACAAGCAAAGACAAAGAAAGAAAGCCAGACAAGGTGTGTTGATTTTCTTTATTTGAAGTTTTGATCTGAAGCCACTTTAAACTTGGTGTTTGAGACTGCTTTGATGTTTTGTGTGTATGTGTAGGGTTTTATAGGTTTGATTTTAAGTCAACGTAATTAAAGGAATATACATAAGTAATAAGTGCTGTGTCCCAGTCTGGTAAATTTAAGTCCGTAGGACATAGTAGTAGTAATATGCATTAGGGCAATCTTTCAGAATCTATTGATGAACAGGCATCAACATTTTAAAAGTTTCTTGATCTTCAGAACTATCAATTATTCTCAAATTAATTTGTTTCTCATTTTCTTTCTGTCTCACATACTCACATATGCATGCAAACATACACACACTTGCACATACAGAGAGCCTGGTGTGATTACACAGTGCATTTGCTGTTGCAATTGGAGTAACAAAATGTGCACACTGTATACTTGGTTAACTTCAAAACATGTTAAAATTAGTGGCAGATGAACGTTGCCTTTACAGTTCAAGTAAACTTTAGTTTTATTGTTCAACCAACATCTTCACAAAGTCCCACTACACGTAAATGAAAACCATTGAGTAATGAATTGGATGTTCCATGAGGTTTATTATAAACATTATACTGTATTTGAAAGTGCAGCTGTTAAATACATGTCCAGTCCTTTTTAATTATGCATTATATTTTGAGGGTCGTGTTTGACAAGTCTGTATAGGGGGCAGGAATGAAGATAAGCAGATCATATATGGCTGGGGTTGGTGGGTGGGTGTAGGAGAATATATTTGCCAAACTTGGACACGGCACACTGTGTGTGTAATTGTCTGCTTCATGATGTCCCCAGATTCCTGTAAAACTCTGTGCTTTTTACAACACTATTGCCTTACATATGCACTAATGCTCTGATCTTCTCAGTTTTACATCTCAACATGATTGTAGTGAATTTTCTCTAACTTGTGTATAGTAATAGATAGTTTAAGTTGTGTATAATTAATAATCAGTCAGACCCAATTTGAGAACTTGTGAATAGAACCCACTATCTAGACAACATGTAAAATATATGCATTTAATCAACTGAATATATGAATAAAATGCATGTACTGGTAAGATGCATGTTTACATGCCCGCCATAAGGTGGAGTTTATTATAATGTGATGTCCAGCCATCACTGATTTCATTATTGAATTCCCCACGATCAACAGTTACCAAACTTTGAGGATGGCTTACATTTGGATTACTGAAGAAACCTATCAATTTTGAGGTACAAGTCATTGTAACTGATAGAAGAAAAATGGTTTCTGGACAGTAACATTAGTTCTTTGTCACTTACCTTGATCATACTTTGTGGATGGCTTGCACTTGAGGTAAAGAAAAAGCCTGTCAGTTTAGGGGGCAAGAGATCAAAGGTTAAGATCACAGTGACTAAAAGAAAAACTTAAATGCGAGTTCTACATCATATACGGGGGGGGACTGTGGATGGCTTTTACTTGAGGTAAGAAAAACCCTAGTGATTTTTGGGCCATAAGGTCATAGGTGAAGGTCACTGACTGAAAAAAGATAAATGGTTTTTGCATGATAACATTAGTTCTAACAGACCTGGATCAGACTTTGTTGATGGTTGCATATGGATAAAAAAAAAAGGCTGTTGAATTTTGGGTATTAATGTTTTAGGTCACTATGACTGAAGGAAGAAAATGTTTTTTTCGTAATAACTTCTCTTCTAAAGTAAGTTCTTTGGCTAAACTTTGTGGATGGCTTGTACTTAGGGCAATAAAGAATCTTATGGATTCTGAAGGTCAGCGGTCATGACTGAGGTCTGAAGGTCAGCGGTCATGACTAGAAATTCTAATAAGAGAATAATGCTTTATGCACAAAAGTTTTGTACAGAATCATGTACTTTGATCAAAGGTCCAGGTTCTTGAGGTCGATTGGTTAATAATTTCCAGAGTCAACCAAGCTCTACTTGTGCCTGCATAGGAGACTACTAAACACAAGATGGGCATATAAGATGCCATTCACTGTAATCTTGTTGGAATTCATTTGACCTTTAAAGTAAGTTGGGGTGTAAGGCGTGACTATGCCAATGTGGTAGCAAGTTCCCAAAAAATGATTGTGTTCTGGGCAACTTATAGGATCCAGTTCCTCAAATGGCATGGATCGAGACGTGCACTCAATTGGGATATTTTAAAAAGAGTTTGCCCAAAAAAGGGTGTGTATGCTTATTAAGGTGTTCCAATATTATTGTCAGATACAGTACATAATTGTCAGTTGTTTTATTTTTTGGGGTTGGGGTGAGGTCTTACAGAGTTTATGTTATCTTTAAACTTTATGCCTATTTTCCTTGCATGTACTTCATTCACTTCAACTCGTAGCAGGGGAGGATCCAGGACTTTTCTACAAAGGTTAATTTTTGAGAAGAAGGTTGCTTATTTTTGCATAAAATGGGAAACTTAGTTTTCCACCGAAAATGCACTATTTAATAGCACATCGAGATGGATACCACAGAGTTTTATACCGCCGTGTTTTTTAAACATACTATGATAACATAACCACAGTATACCAGTTATATCAGAGATCAACAATTTAATTTTTTGGAGCATGACCCATTGTTAATTTTTATATTTTAGGCTCATAAACATCTGTAATAGAATATATCCATTATATTATTGGAAAAATAATTACCTTGAGATAAAAGAAAATATCTTGGCTTGAAAGATAATCATATCCTCTCCCAATATAAATGGCCAGTTCCCTATAGTAGATGAATTTGCTATGTGTATATTTGCTGTCATATAAATTGTTATCTAAAAACTATTAACTAAAGTGGGATGATTAAGTTTACACTATAGTTGACACACTGTGAAAGATGTGCTGACTTTAAGAGAGCGTGTTGATAAAAACAGGAAGTATTGACACTGAAGCATACAATTTACTAGCTACGCTACTGATATAAGATGGGAGACTCTGAGAGGAATGCTAATACCTGGGGCAAGATGTTCATTGGAGAGAGCCAGTAAACATAAAATACAATGACTAGTAAACAAAATTTTTCATGGACTAGAGAAATTACATAAAATTACAGACAGAAAACAACTGCTTTCCTGAAAATCTTAAAGGAATACACATATGTAAAACATTAACATATGCTAGTAAATAACAAAAGATATATGTTTTATATTTTCTTCCTACCCTTTATCAGGATATTAAGTCCCTAGTCAGAGCTATTGCCACATACTGTTAGCAATTGGAAGGTCAGAAAAAAATAGAATATGATCCTAGCCAGATGCCTACATGTACAGTACTTTATGCATTATTACACTAATGTAAGTTGTCAGTATACAAGTGTATTTCAGGCCAGTTTTGTCTTCATTTAATCAAAATTTCCATTGTTTATTCTCGTGTGTAAATCCTGCTCACTGATGGCAGGTCACCTCTGACAAATTTTAATTTTTACACCACCCCACCCCACTTGTCTCAACTTCCACTTATGTTGATAATATTACCTTCGTCCCGAGGACAAGTTTGTTAGTCCCTCGGCAAGAGGGATATTTATTTCATGAGAATTTAAAGCCTATGAGGTTAGGACTATTATTGCATCTTTGGCCTGCTTTAATCACCCATCTTTGGAGGAGTTATAAGAACTGCCTAGTCCCTCGGCAAGAGGGATATTTATTTCATGAGAATTTAAAGCCTATGAGGTTAGGACTATTATTGCATCTTTGGCCTGCTTTAATCACCCATCTTTGGACGAGTCATAAGAACTGCCTTTGGAAGACCTTTTCCTCCTTTTATCTTCAATCACTGGCACATCAGAGCAAAGGAATTTTCTCATTGGGTCCAATCGTGACAGCACTAGTGGTTATACCTTCTACACCTTACAGTAAGGAATAGTCCTATACTGTAAGGGTAAGTGCATTTTTCTCACACCATTTTATTTAAGCTCATCAGCCATCGTTTAACTGGTAAATTAAGCAATGCAGTTGTAGTGCATATTGTATCACTGCTACTAAAGTTTACGGGGGGACTAGGGGTGGGGGGTGGATTTTGAATGTAATACTTGCCTGCTATAGCTGCAAAGTTTCCGTTTTCCCACCCTATTTTGATGCCCAATAGTCTGTCAGAAGAGAGAATATTGCATATATTGGTTATGACAAAAGCATCAGACTGGGATTGTATTCTATTCTTTATTGGTCCCCCAGTTGCTAACTGGAGGAGGAAATAATTAGTTTGGACAGGGGACTTGTTGTCCCAGAAAAGGGTAGCAATGCAGTATAATAGTATAGATTTTTATAATTAGTAAAGTAGAAGTCAGAAGGACCATATCCCCCCTGTGAGTCTGCTCTGGATCCCCATAGTGCGTCTTTTGCAGAACAGCTTTCATGGATGATCAAATTCTGTAGATAAATTTTAATTTGATTTCTTTTTTGATCAGATCTGAGCCTAAAAAATACAGCCTGGAGTAGGAAAAATGCCACCTTATGCGAGATGAATTACCAATTTTAAACTTGATTCCCTTATGAAAAAGTCCTGGATCCACCCCCATTGAGCTTTTAGTAATTTATTATATTGGTAAATAATAAATATATACAGTTGCAATGTTAATCTTGACTGCACTAGTCTGAATCTGTTTATTTCATAATACAGAGTTGGGGAGAAACCTTACGACATACTTAATTTATTTCAGTTTTTCTTCTGGGTTTTTTTTAGCTTTTTTATAGCCTGTTGAAAATCTTTTCATTAACACTGCAGGCCACAACTATGGCCCGAGTTCCATGTATTTTTACAAAAAGGATATTGGATGTCATCTCATAATGAAAGAAGGGTAGGCCAGTTGAGCAATTGTAGAAAATTAGGTGAGACAAATTATCAGGAATTTTCTTGCTTTTTCACCATTATATGCTAAAAATAATCAGGAATTGGAAATTTTGATAAAATTGTATGATGCCTTTTTTCACTTTGTCTAATAGGGAATTATGAGATTTCAGGTAAGTCTTACATTCAGCTCCAGCTGAAATTATTTTAATTTAAAGTTTAATGGTTCTTTTTTTAACTGCCACAGATGTCTGTTGATTTAATTAAAAATTATTTTATTAGTAATAAATTTTTAAAAACATAAATAAATTTTTAAAGATAAAATACTAGTTACCAGGTATCAGCTATCATTATTGTAATTTAGGCAAGTCCATTTTAGCCTTGAAGTTCCAATTGCCTTAAATTACTTAACAGATTTTTCCATTGGCCAGCAGGGGCAATCAGCTGGTGCTGCAAAAATTCAACTGGCCCTTCCAGTCAAATAAAAATAACTTTCAGTAAATGTAACTTTCCCTGTAGGCCTGTAGCTATTGGTATCAACTTGCCCTCCTCAAAACCCACAGGTCATAGCCTGGTGGACCAACAGCTAGATTGACCCACATTATAAAGCACCTCATTATTACAGTCCCTAATGTAAGAAGACAGGTATGATCATGGACCCAATTGTCCTGGTTAAATTATATATATATGTATATATAAGACCAGTGTAGAGTAACCTTGCTTATAACACAATGGTACACTTTATATCTCCTCTGAACAGCGTTATAGTTTAAGACTTGCATTTTTTTAAAAATAATTATCTCTAGTATGTATGTGTACTGTGAACAAAAGTCAAGTGCTACAACACACATAAGCTGCTTTGTGTCTAACTTAATTTTATAATTTTATTAAATTTATTAAACACAATAATAAATTTAAACAAAAATGAAAATTTATCACATACACTCAGCTCAATCGAGTAATGATTTAAGGAAGAACAGTATTCCCTCATTATAATGTTGTCATTGGAAGCCATAGAGTATAGCTGCCTTGTAATAAAGTAGATGATGCAGATAATTTTTCTACTACTTAATAAAATGGGATCTATGACAGTAAATGTCATGTAACAGGAAATGTGTTATCATGAAGGACTTCATAATGAGGGAATGCTTTACTGCTTGTATTGCGTGCAAATGTATGTTTATTGGACAGTCTTAATTTCAGACTGACATTTATTACCTGGTTACAAACTGCTGTAAATGTACAAGTTAACTGTTCATTAATCTCAGCTGTTTTCTAATTTTGGATTGGAGGGACAGTCCCACCATGCTTACTGCATAGATTCCATTTTCTTTAACAATATAATAATTGTAAGATGCTTTTAATGTCAAATTTTTAAATGTCAAGGAAGTCAGCTCAGATTTAGGTAAAGAATTAGACCAGAATAGAGTTATCTCACTTTGATATTATTGCAATGATGATAATGCTTGCAACAATAGCAAAATGCTTTTAACAAGAAACTATACAAATTTCTCAAATATTGTTTGCAATGTTAATATAAATTCTCAAGTGACTTGTAAAGAAAATCAAATTTAAAAAAAAAAAGAGGATTATTTAGATCAGTATGATTAGGATCGTAAAAGAGATCTTGAATAGCAATATCTCTGAGGTTATGCTCCTCCATCTGATGTTCTGTAAATTAGTATCACTCCAACTCTCCAAGCCACCAGTATTCTCAATAATTGTAAAATTGTAATTTGATCTTAAAAAATAGAAGTTTACTTGACAGTTTTGTGTTCTTACTGACATCTTCATCCAGATACGAAATGCTGAAAATATACAAGTGAATCATTCATCCATTTTCCCCAGTTACTTCCTGCCTAATCTTTAAAATAAATATGGTGATAGTAAAGTTGTTAAACCAAGCTGGATATAAGCAATTTTTACAGCCACCTATGATGTAAATTAGCAGATTAGTCACATGGGCCAGAGTTTGCTCTTGCCTATGTTAAACTGTGCCTAATGTAATCATGAAAAATGAAGCCGAACATTAAACCCCGAGCAGTTATTCCATAGTTAGGACCACCAATAATACTAATACTACTTTATTCCCGGTAGCACTTGTATTTGCCAATAATTGTACTCTTTGTTGTACTTTTAATTGCTGATGATTGTACTCTATTACAGTACTTTTGTATTCCTGATAATTGTACACTTTTGCTATATTTGTATTTCCTGATAATTGTACACTATTGCTGTACTTGTATATCCTGATAATTGCACTCTATTGCTATACTTGTATTCCTGATAATTGTACACTTTTGCTATATTTTTATTTCCTGAAAATTATATGCATTACATTTTATATAAAATGTACAATCTTAAAACTTGTGTTTTGGCATATCACCTAGATGTGTGTAAAATGAGAAGAAAATGATAACAGTTTAATAAAAGAATTTAAGTTGTAAAATAAAATGTTATCAAACACAATCTGTTTTATGTTTATAGTCTACATTCCACAATCTATTTTCTCTCGAGCGATGATGAATATATAAAACAAGTAATACAAGGGAGATGACTACAATAATTTCATTCCTAAAGTGAAATCCTTTATATGGGAAAAAACATTCTTTACATGATTGTATGAAAACATAGATATATTTTTAAAAAAGCAGTTTACATACACCACATCATTTACTTTGTAGGTTGATTGAAATATCTTCAACACACTTTCCATCATCATAATCTCCATTCTTTTTAGTGTATCGAGTCTTCATGTTCAGAATATTATACGTTCCACAATGAATGTGCTGCAACATAAATGCACTATAGTGCGAATGGCCTTGTGTAAATAGTTAATGCCTACCATGATATGGGAGTGTTATCATTTTCTCAGACAGTTATGCTGATCAGCTTAAGTAACTCAGTTAAATTTAATAAAAAATAAATAAAAATAAAAGTTTCACATTGTAGGGTTTTACAGGGGATTAAAACAGTTAAATAATATTAATTGTACTGTGTGACTCCGTAGTCCTGTAACCTGCTCACCCCCCAACTTGACTTTGCCTCATCTGGGTTGACTGGTCGCCTTTGCATGGGCCAGTTATCTGACATTAAAGCAAATATTGTATTTATTCATTGCATAATTTTAATAAGCAGTCCCTCAAATGCATTCACACCAATCTCAAAATGTATTTGTACACACAAAATCACACCTTGCATACCGAATCACTTAAATTCTCAACATTGGAGGGTGAACTAATGACGGAGGGAAATCACAATGTGATATTTGCAAAAATGACAGTGATTGGAATGTACAGGATACAGCTTATGCTGAAGGCTAGAACCATCATCGTAAGCTGTTCTGTTCATTGTTAATGTAAACATTACACTGCAGAATTCTGCACATTCCTTCCATCATTGGTTCACACACTGTTACTGAAGTTTACGTAAAGCAGAATATGAATATGAACATGAATGTACTGTACAAGACCTCTGAGTAATGCAGTAGAGCTTGAGAAAAGTGTCTATATATATATAGAACCAAACCTACTGACTAATATTCTTAACGAGTGGGTATTTTTTAAAAGTGAGATACAAAATAAGATGTTAGGCCCAACCAGCCTTCTGTTTTAGACATTAAATATAGTATTGTCAAAACCATTATTTCTCAAGTTCCACTGTAGTTGTTTCTCTGACAATCTATTTTATTCCAGTAAATTTTAATGAGACATTGTCATTTAGTTCATTGGATAAATGAGAGTAGGTTGTACATTTATTTATACCGAATCCAATGCAATACCACAACATTAGCACCTTACTTGCAGTTTCCCAGGCAAAGGTAATGTGAATTACATATATCGGTCAGTCTGTCCATCAGTCTTTCAGGTCAGAAATATCCAGTACTTGGCATAAACTTGAGGTACAGTTGAAGCTTTTTTGAGATTTTTTAAATTTAATTCAAAACTTCTCGCTGACAGCAAAATTTTGATGATCAAGAGAAGATATTTTTTGCAATAAATTGCATATTTCATCATGTTATTTACTAATACGGAATCACATTGACTTTGCCTTTTTGCAGGGCAATCCAATTAAAAAAATCCATGATTCACATTAATACAATATCAATACATGTATCAGTGTTGCACATGAATGCGGTCTTGTGGGTTTCCCTACAAGTTTTCAGCCTTTTCCCCACCTCCCCAACTCTTGTCCCTGGGTGAACATTTACATGAGAAAAAACATTAAAATAAAAAAACATATGCATTCAACTTTTCATTAGTGTCAGGTGGCAGTAAATATCTATTTTAAAACAGTGTCTGGCAATCAAAACATTGATGGTTTGCAGTCGTGGCCAAGCTGCAATATCAAGTTTTTGACAGTCGTTAATGTTACCTGCTTTTGAGGTTATGGTGAGAAAGATGTAATTTATTTTGATGTTGAAACAATGACAAAAGAGACTAAATTTGTGCATTTGCACAGTTTGTCATTTAATTAATAATTTGTTAGTTTGGAAAGAAAAGTAATTGGAAAAACATTTGTATTTATTCAGTACTGTATAAGCTGTTAGATAATGAATGTACATTGCATTAAATGAGAGCAAGGTTCTGAATGGAAAATTCCGTTGTGCACCTTATTTCAGGTTAACCAGATATTCAGATATATTAATGTTTTCATGAGTTATGCCAGCACATGACGAAACATTTATTTCATTAATGTCCTGGGAAATTATAGTAGTGCAGACCACAAAGTTGAGGTACCAAAACTGTCAAAAGAATAAAGATTATCTCATTTTTATAGTGCCATTAGCCCCCCCCCCCCATTAGTTTCCAGTCAGCTGATTGTCCCTGTCCCCATCTAAGGGTTAAAAAAAAATTGCTAATAGAAATTTAAAGAAAATAATTTCAAAAATTGATTTGTGCATCTAATTGAGCCAGTTTACCCCAGTACTTGAAGCGCTTAGTACATTATATGTACTAATCATTGTCATATATATATATATATATATATATATATATATATATATATATATATATATATATATATATATATATATATATATATATATATGTAAATATTTGGGAGAAAAACAAAAAATACTACCTAGCTTCCCTAATTTTAAAACCAGTACAATAGGAAACACACATTGTTTTGCCTTAATGCATTTTGTACCATTATTTTCCTATCTCCCTGTAAGATGTGTGCCCCCCAAATTTTGGGTGTTGGGTGAAACAGTGTCCCTTGCCGTTGTTATCTAATGTGCAACACTGATTTATTCATCTATCATGTGACATTACATTACATCATGTTTCATCCATGGCAAATTCAATGTTTCATCCACGACAAATTCAATTTCTGCTTCATAACTTTTGAAGGACTTCATGGATTAAGACAAAATTTGGTATAAGCATTTACATTAGGGAATGCGTAGGTTAAATGTTGGACAGAATTTAACAAAGTTGTGTCCTGTGTTTGACTTGGAACTTTGCTTTTCAGTTGCATCATATTCAGTAATATGGTTTGGGGTACCCTTGTTTCAATAAAACATTCTAAGATGAAGAAAAAAAATGTTTTGTTCCCCACTTTTGGCAGAAAAAAGGGGTGATGTTAGTTTGAGCCTTCCCTTCTGTTGTTCCCAATTTCAGTTTTGCATGACAATTCCTTTAATTACTGTTGGATTTCACCCAGATTTGGTATGCCGCTAGACTGCGATGAAACCTTGGCCCAGTTTTATGTGATTTTTCGGTGTCAGTTTTAAGCAGAATTAAATCCCCTGATTGCTGGACCAACCCACTTGCATTTATAGACAGTAATTTGTATAACTAATATTGGATTAAAAATTTTGTAGATAGCTATTTTGTGTGCCTTATATTGTCAGCATTCTGCACCATCATTTAGTGTAGTTGTTGTCCAGTAATGTTGGACACTCCCACTTTCATTCTGCACACTAACTCCTTGCGATGTTTGGTTTTCATTCACATTTATTAGGCGTATTAATATTGATGAGCACTTGGCCAAGTTCACTTGCTATTCATCTATGTCATTGTGTAGCAGAGTTATAGCCCTTATTGTCAGCCCCCCCCCTCCCCCCCCCTTATCTCCACAATAAATCCCTTGAATATTATTATTGGATTTCAACTGAATTTGGTGTGTTGCTTGATACTGGCGAGGCCTTGGCTGAACTCATTTGTCAATGTTTTTTCTTGATTGTTTAGCAGAGTTTTATCTTCAAATTTTCAATCCAATCCACTTATGTAAAAATTTAACCAACTTAACTATTATTGGATTTCAACAAACTTTGGCATGCTTCTTAATATTAATGACACCATAGCAGAGTTTGATTGTAAGCTTTCTACATCACTTGGCAGAGTTATAACCCTTTATTAGATCAAGTCATTTTTGGTTCATACAAACTTAATATCGTTGAATTTGAGTTGTTTTCAAATTTCCTTGAATTTATCACAAAAATCTTTGTATTTCTCAGAAAGAATACAAAACGTTAAAGCCCAATAAATTATGTCACTTTCTAAATTTTTATTTTTTTAATGTATATTTTTTCAAAAAAATTAATTGGATGCAATTTTTGGATCAAATGACACAAGACATGATTAGTTACCAAATGGAGTACCTCCCTTTTCTGTAGTATCGTGCTTGTCAGTTATGCCTAGTTTCTAATTTTGCTCTAGTTTATGCAATGATAAACAGTTTACCATATGGAAAAATTTCAGTTTCTCTAAGAAAAGTTAATTCTTGACTGTTGTTGGAAGCAATTATGGAACCATGTTTTCTTTCATGCACAGAAAATCCCGTATTTAATTTGAGCCAAATTTGGTATGTTACATGACATTGATGAGACCATGACTGTCAGCATTTTGTCTCATCCCTTAGCAAGTTATGGCCCCTGACTTTCAGATCCACCCACTTTCGTTCCTTTATAATAACTCCATTAATTATTACTAGATTTCAGCTAAATTCAGTATACAGTTTCATTTTCATGAGACTTTGGCTGGCTTTAGAATGTCGTCATTCAGCACTGTGTCATTGAGTTACGGCCCTTGATCTTCAGACACTTATTTCATTTCTGTACAGTAACCTTAATTTTGGGGGGATTTCAACCAAATTGTATAGGCAGCTTGATATCGAGGAGTCCGTGAAAACGGAGGTGGGGGGGACATCAGTTACTGGAATCCATTTGTTTCATTCCAAAGCATTAGCCAGCAGTATCAGTCCCTTCTATTCTCAGAAAAAGAAGAGGACAATTTTAAAAATAAGCATTTCCATCTGTGCTATTTCAGCTGATTATAACTTTGATGTTCCTCTGTGTTCATGAAATTTTCACTGTGTAACTGATGAGCCTTGTTTCAGTCATTCAAAACAATCAGTGCAGGTTTTCAAGAAGTAGGTGAAAAAATTACTGATCATAGCATTTTCTGTTTCTCTAAATGATATATCACACTGCAGGCATGTTCTGTTGCGTCACATAAACATTAATTTACATATTCTTGTCTTGTATTTGTACCTGCATCAGCACGGTGTCATGTAATCAGAAATAAATGTCACATTTCTGGCATCAGCAGTGTTGTTGATAGTCTCAGAGTTCAGATTCTATGTTAAAGGAGGATACATTATTATTTGGGTTGGCAGCAAGACATCTTGTTACACAGAACTGTTGTCTAATCAGGACTGTTTAGCGAGGATTAATCTGGCATACCATTAAACCTTATTCATTACTTACCTATTGTAAATGCCATTAAACCTTGTACTTAACATACCTGGTACCTGTTGTAAATGCCATTAAACCTTGTACATAACATACTTGGTACCTATTGTGAATGCCATTAAAACTTGTACATAACATACCTGGTACCTGTTGTAAATGCCATTAAACCTTGTACATAACATACTTGGTACCTATTGTGAATGCCATTAAAACTTGTACATAACATACCTGGTACCTGTTGTAAATGCCATTAAAACTTGTACATAACATACCTGGTACCTGTTGTAAATGCCATTAAACCTTGTACATAACATACTTGGTACCTATTGTGAATGCCATTAAAACTTGTACATAACATACCTGGTACCTGTTGTAAATGCCATTAAACCTTGTACATAACATGCCTGGTACCTATTGTAAATGCCATTAAACCTTGTACTTAACACACCTGGTACCTATTGTAAATGCCATTAAACCTTATACATAATGTACCTGGTACCTGTTGTAAATGCCATTAAACCTTGTACATAACGTACTTGGTACCTGTTGTAAATGATAATAAACCTTGTACATAATGTACCTGCTTACCTATTGTAAATGAAAAAACTTTAGGAGACAAATAATTCATTATGGGTTCTAAGAACTGAAAGTTAACATTCTGATAAGCTTTTTACTTGTATCAATTAGTTTGACATATAATAACATATAATAACATCAGCTAGAAAGAAATAAATGTAGATGTCAGATTATTGTATTATTTGGGTAATAAGTCAATGGAAAGACTAACATTGATGGGCTTTTTTCACTCAGTTTATTCTTATACATGTCAGTGGTGTATAAGACAAAATTATGATGGGGCCACGAGAGGCCGAGTAGTCTAAAGTGCTCACCGTTACAGATCATTGCCATCTCACTTCTGTCTGCATGGGTTTGAGTCTCAGATTCGGCCAGTGTGGGTATGTGAGAAAGCTTGCCAGCAACTTCTCGTGGGTCAGTGGTTCGTTCCAGGGTTTTCACGGGTTCTTCCTGCACCATCAATACTGGTCGCCATGTATATCCTATCTTGTGCTGAAAAATGGCGTTAAACCCTACAACAAAAACAACAACAACAACAAAATTATGATGATTATTAGTTATTGAGAGCATCTAAGTTACCTTTTTGATATCCAATCCAGTCAAGAGTAAGCTATTTTTGTTAATAAAGTCATTGCAAAGTACAAGTTGAGAGTCGGTAATTAAAGACAAAAAGTAAAAACACAGTATAGAGAGGGCATGGCAATAGACTTGACTTTCATTGTTGGAGTAATCTCAGGAATGTCATAAATATTTTCTGCATGGAGTGTAATTTAATATTAGGTGAAGGGATTTCCTTTTTTTGTGGAAGTTTATTATGTCTTGTTCATTTTATTACTAATGGGAATATTGTTTCACTGGAATCTGGTATGTATGGTATTAATTGCATGACAGTCCTTTTAACTTGTATATCATAGATACCTATATAATTTTATTGGTCAATATTTATGATAATAGCACAGAGAAATTATCATAAAGTTCTTGGTGTAAGATTTAGTAATGATTGATAATTCGCAAAATAGTCTGTTCAAGTTTGCTAGTGTTGATTTATATTCTTTGTTTTCTTTTTGCCATGTGTCATCCACCTGTTTATGAATTATACAATGATGGTCTCCATTAGATAACATAGAAGACAAGCATTATGTAAGATTTTTTGTACTACAGCCAAAAATAATATAACATAAATAACATATAAACAGAGTGCATTTATTGCTAATGTAGGGCCAAAAGAAACTTTACATTTCTGTGGACATTGTACATATCAGATAACCCATTGTGACTAGTCAAAAAAGTTAATCATGTTAACCAAGCATCAGTTTGTCAATTTAAGCCAAGCTAGCAAACACCTTATCAAGGAACTTAAAGAACTTTTTAATATATAATAGATTTTGACATTATATATTTTTAGATATCACTTATTAAAGTTTCTCTACTGCTGAAAATACTATAGCATGATAGACTATGTAATTTTGTGCTGATATATGTCTTTTGTGTGTCTATACAATATCATGGATAACATTTATATTTGAATTGCACACATTCAGCTGTTATCAGATAGATCCAGATTTGTGGGCACAACATGTAGCTCTCTTCCAGGCAATAGTCTTGGTAGAGCATTGGACTAACAATCCAGGGGTCATGGGTTTGATACCCATGCTAGGCCAGCTGGAGTTAGCTGCCTCTGTGTGTTGCTGGGAAAGGCACTTAGCTCCTGCTTCCTTGTCAGGTCATAACCAGTAAATTGTTAAAAGTGCAGTTAAAACTACAGTCTCTTTTAGGCAGTGATAGAGCCCATCAAATGCACTGATTTATCATTGGGAAATCCCACCTGAGGGTCAGAATATGTTAGCACAAATAAGGCTTGTGGTGAAGTTTTAGAAACAAACAAAATCCAGATTGTTTATTCTATCTAATGACACTTAATTAAATATATTTACCTATTTATATTTCTGTAATATAATGTAGGTAGTACTAGTAGTTAGAATTAATCACAATGTATAGTTCTCTTCTGTGCTGAATTGTATTCATAATGACCAAAATACATGGTGTAATGATCACAGTGGGAAAATTAGATCATAAAAGGGTGGTTACAACTGAACAGATGTCACATGTGTGGCATGATCACAGTGAGTTGCCAAAATTCCATAGAACAATTATGCACAGTTAGCTGAGTTGGAAACTCCAATGGTACATTGAACATTGTCATATTTGTGGCTCATTCAAAGATGTTGTCAACTGAAAACAAAGGGGTGCTGTTGTTTACTAACTGCAGCTTTAGATCTGACTTGCACTGGCAGATCACTCAGGAAATGTCACTTATGAAATAGATCTGGGTTATAAAAGGAACAAATACAAATCAAATCAAGACTTGTGTTGCATTAAAAACTATGTTTTCAGTAAACACAGAATATAAACACAAACACAGGTTGTTCTGACTTGCATGAAAATGGAAGCAATATACTTGCTAGTAAACAGCCATGGCAAGCAACATTGATTGACCCATTTTCATTGTGGTGAGTAATATTTAATTTTATGCTTTATAATTATTAAATTCCATTTAAAGTAGATATATTGTGTAAAAACAAATGAAATGAAGAATCATATCATACAATACTATTGTGCTAAAATTACCCTGCTTACGATGCTGAGAGAAGCATATATCTCATTTTTAGCTGCAATGGTCATACACATTAAGGTCTTACGGAATGGCCAGTCAACCATCATCTGTTGTTTGTCCTTTCATTAGCACAAATTTGTTATTGCACTCCTCCTAAACTACTTCAAGGATTGACATTAGAATTTGCTCACATTTATCCCAATGCTGTGGTTGGTCCAAATGCAAATACTGCTGTTGGAGTGCCAATAAGTCACCAACGTGGCCTCCATGCACATCTTTTCAATATTCAACCTGAATGGAAGGTTATATAGACTTGGTGTATTCACTAAAAGATTTGCTATATTATCTAGTTTGTCCTAAATGAAAATGGTGCTGATCTGGCATTGAATGTGGCCACCACCACAGCTATTTTGAAAATCTTGTTATTGCTACTCTTAAATAGAAAGTCATATCTTCATGATGTTGTCACCAGAAGACCTCTTGTGGTGTCCATTTAGTCTTAAATGTTGACATTCTTGAAAAGCTTCTTGCTGCTACTTGTTGCTACTTGTCGCTATCTGATTAGTCCTAAAAGGAAAATGATGCCCAACAGTATCCAGTATGGCTGTCAAAATGAACACCATGAAAATTGTATTGTCACTAAATCATCTGGTCATATTGGCATAGGATTTTCACCCAAAATTTTGTATGATAATGGTGTCTGGTGTTTGTAGAATAAAATACGGCCACCACTGCATCTGATTTGAAGAATATCAGATGGCTTTAGCACCCAGAAATTTCAAAGATGAAATGGTCTTATCTAGAATTACTGGAAATTGTTTTCAGATAGTATAGCATCAGTCAGTGTTGAGATTCTTGCTTTGATATAGAAAGGGCACCAATAGGTTCTAATTCACTTCAAATGAAAACATAGAGCTAGACTGGTAGATGAAAGCTTGGCATATCTCGTTTTTTCATTGAAGACAGTTATTAATGCATGGAAGTTTTGAATCACCACCATGAAATTTGCAAATGTAAATCAGAATCATGTATTGGGTGAGATTTTCTTTAACAAAAATACATTCAAAATAAATGGCACAACATATGATAGAAAGTTTGATCAATTTTAGGATGGTCCAAAAGTCCATAATGGCAGCTTGGAGATTTTAGTCACTTTTATGTCTTCACAGTTACCTAGTATATTTCTGGTATGTATCTAGTTACTACATATATACCATCGGAGCTGAAGTCATATGTCTGTCACTTACACACCCCAGCTTCCATCAGCACCAATTTTCTCTTAATTTGTCTTTAGCATACAGCAACATTTCTGTCACCAATGCATTATAAACTCTAATATGCATCAAAATTAAAATCCATTATATGATTATTTGTGTAGGACAAAGGAGAATACAATTTTCATGTATCAATGAAAATCGCTAGCATCCTTCTCATCCCACCAACCGTTAGAGTAAGTATTTCACAAAACTTGAATCTCCTTTGCACTGTTGTATCCAAGCTGATGCTGCATTCAGTGGACCCCTTTGCTTTGAGCTCTCATTGGAGAGCATATATGCATATCGTAACCTACACTATTTGCTTGAACATTATTAGAGCTAGTATTTCAGTGTTAACCTTAGATTTGTCAAATGTATGTTATCGTGCACTTAAAAGTTTACCTCCACTAGGTATGAATCAGATTTCAGTAAAACAGTGTTGACTTGTAAACATGTATGTATAGGATGACTGCTATACAGATTTGGTAGGTAGACTTTCTCCCAATATGATTCTAATGGAAATAAATTCAAATGCAAATTTTTTAAGTGAACCAGTAGTTTGTTTCAGTAATTAAATTTCAGCAGCTTCTGAACACTATAATCAACAAGTCAGCCATTTTCTGCTTTGTCATACAGTCTTTTCTAGAGCTGAAAATTGGGGGTGGGGGGTGGATTACCCCCTCCATTAAGAAAGAATGGAAATTTTCAAACATTTGGTTGCTTTTCTTGGAATTAGTATGATTCTCGAACATTTTCATTGTAGAATACACTGTAAGATTAGTGTTAAAAAAAAAAATCCAAAAGTGTTCATTGCAAAATGTCTGCCCCTCTGCATCTTTTTGCTGGATTGACATTAAATCGGGAAATCAGGAGATACTATGTAAAGTTTTAAAAAAAATACATGTTTATTGATATTTTTGACATGGGGGGGGTGGGAGGAAAGAGTAACAAACAAGTATGTAGCTCAGGAGAAGTATCCCAATTAAATCACAGCTCTTTTTTTTCCCAGCACCCAGGTACTGTGGCTTCACAGAATGTGTCGCTTATCAAAATCTGTAAATTCAACAATCTTCATGTTGATAAACAAGAATCAATCTTTTGTACTGTAAAGAATATTTCAGCTTTTTCACTTCTTGTGGTTTCAGTGGAACTGTTCCTTCCAGCTGGTCAAAAGAGACAATAAGATGGCCTATACATTTTTTGCTAAAACAGAGGAGATGAAAAGGAAATGGATAGATGCACTTCGCCAAGCACAGTAAGTTTATTTATCCTATGTCCAATACAGTGAAATTTCTACAGCTGCTAAACCCAGGATAGCTTGATCAGCTTTGCAGTTCATGGCAAAATTTCTTTAGACGTGTTAGGGAAAAAAAACATCCTGATGGCTCCAAAAACCTTTCCCATGTTCAAACTGGATCTTATGGTCTAAATTAAGAATCAGATTTAATCTTGCACAGTTTAGTCATTCTAAAATGAAAATCTTTAAATGTACAAGTAACACACCATGCTAAATGATATTTGCTTACGAAGAAGTGTAATCAAAGCATGTTCTTTGTTCACAGAAATACTAATAATGAATAATGTGTTAGTTTCATATCCTGAACTTTAGCTGTATTCTTTGTCATACATATACTATATGCCATTATTGTATTGTTATGCGTGTACTATACGCCATTAAACTGTTGATATTTGGACAACTTTCTGTAATGTTATCTTCATAAGTCCACATCAGTCATGATATATTCAAAGTCCTGCGTTATCATAATGTACATCCTATTGGAAGTGTTGGGAGCTCTCCACTTTGGAGATGCATTGGCTTTCAGAACATGGTCATGCTGAAAAAAGCAGATATACCAAGGTTAATTTATTAACATTAATTTACCATACAAATGTAAGTAATAAAGAGACATGGATATCCAAAGTTCCAGCAAGATCATAATGTTCTAGACATGCTCAGATCAGATGCACAGTCAGTAAAGAAAATTTTGGCCCCAAAAAAAGAGGAGTCAGCACTTAACAAATACATGTGTAGACATTACATCAGATATGGGACCACTCTGGTGGCCTAGTTGTTAGAGGGTCAGCTTCAGATGTGGGAGGTCGTGGGTTTGAACCCTGGCCGAGTCATACCAAAGACGTATAAAAATTGTACTAACAGCTGCCTTGCTAGGTGCTCAGCATTAAGTGGTTAGTATTAAGACTGGTC
>JAECUM010020261.1:0-15289 GCA_016617855.1 Megalonaias nervosa
CAGTCCTAACAACAATCTGCAACAAGATATGGCAGACAGGAGAATGGCCCACCACATGGACTCAGTCCTTGGTCATCATGCTCCCCAAGAAAGGAAACCTACAGCTATGCCAAAACTACAGAACCATCAGTCTGATCAGTCACCTGAGCAAGCCATGCTGAAGATAATTCTCAACAGACTAAAGCCTCAAGCAGAGAAAATTGTTGCTGAAGAACAGGCAGGCTTCCAAATAGGAAGGAGCGCCACAGAACAAATCTTCAATCTCAGACTCCTTTGCGAGAAATGCCTTCAGTATCAGCAGAATCTATACCACGTCTTTATAGATTTCAAAAAGGCCTTTGATAGGGTATGGCATACAGCCTTATGGGCAACTATGAGGAAGTACATCATCAGCTCAGACCTGATGCAGGTTGTTGAGCACCTCTATGACAATGCCACCAGTGCTGTCCTCATCAATGGCAGCAGAAGAGATTGGTTTCAAACAACAGTTGGAGTCAGTCAGGGATATATTCTGTCACCTACACTCTTCAACATTTTCCTGGAGAGGCTCATGGAGGATGCCTTGCATGACCACAAGGGCACTGTCAGCATTGGGGGAAGAACAATCAAAAACCTTCACTTTACAGATGATACTGATGGTTTAACAGGAGATGAAAAAGAACTGTCTGACTTGGTTAAATGCCTCAACACAACCTCCACAGCATACGGTATAGAGATAAGCACCGAAGAAAACAAAATGATGACAAACAACACCAATGGCATCTGTGCTGAAATAAAGGTCAGTGGACAAAAGCTGGATTGCCCAGACAACAGCAGCAATATCAAGGTTGAGACCAATATGGAAAGATACCAGCACTGCTTTTGGTTCCAAAAGAAGGCTGATGTGGTCGATTGTCATATCCATCTTTCTGTAAACTTGTGAAAAATGGACGCTCACATCAGATCTACAAAGAAGGAATCAATCCTTCAAAATAAGATGCTACATCAAGATCTTGGGCATCTCATACATTGACCATGTAACCAACGAAAAAGTCCACAACAGGATCCAACGAGCCATCTGATCCTATGAAGACCTCTTGACTACTGTAAAAAAGTGCAAACTGAAGTGGTACGGTCATGTCTCAAGATCATCTGGACTGGTAAAAACAATTTTGCAAGGCACAGTGCAAGGGTGCAGAAGAAGAGGCAGACAGAAAAAGAGGTGGGAAGATAACATTGAGGAGTGGACAGGCATGTGATTTGGAGATTCCCAAAGGGCAGTAGAGAACAGGGAAATATGGAGAGAATTGGTTGTAAAGTCAGCTGTGGTACCCCAATGACCTCTTGGGTTAAGGAATTGATGATTGATTGATTGATGATGATTAAAAAATTGGAGCAAATCTTGATCATCCTACCAATATCTCAGTTAACCTCTGAGGGAAGAAGATTGGATTCCACATATGAAGATGAAACCACTTTCCAAACATGTGTGCAGCATAACCAGAGGAAAGGTTGTTAAGTCTGGGAAGATGAAATAATGAGATCTTATTACCACATAAAATTTCTGGAACATTCAGCAAAAGGCATGCAGGGTCCCCATCCGGAGGTTGGGCTGATGTCAGTTTGGTTTGGTAGCCACTTCTTCGACTGATACTGGGTCTACCAGATCCATTTGTCTCTATGGAACCAAATCTCATAGATAAGAACTCAGGAAGGGTTACTGTGCAAGTCAACTGATGGCCTCAATAATATTTGTGATTATGATATTATGGTCATAGGCAATGCATGCAGAAAGCAGGTATTTTCATGAGGCAGTTCCATTCTAGCGGTATGTCAGAGTACAAAATCCATACTTTTACCATCATGAGAGGGACTGAGTCATCTTTCTCAGGTTTAATTTGGAGAAAGAAGTATCTTTGAGTTCTGCAAACTGGTTGAGTTCACTTCTTATAAAGTCATACATATGTACTGGGTCTTGCTTGAAAATTTCTTTCATAGTGTCAATACAGGAAAGAGGTCATATTATGTGTTTCTGACTGCCCACTGATCGCAACCAATACCCGGCAATGAAACTAGATCACATCATAAGGACCACTAAGCCATCTGATCAAAACTGAAGGTAGGCTGGGTCAACAGAAAGGGACATAATTTACTAAATCTACATGCCATTGCGAAGACTATCATGAAACAAGTTTTGCATGAAAGGAGCTTCAGTGAGGTCATGGCTAAAGGATCAAATATTTTTGAATTCAGACAAGTCAGAACCCATGAAAGATCTACTTATGAAACAATGTAAGTGATCTAAGCATATGGATGTCAAAGGTCAACAAAGCTTGCCATGATGACAGAACGTGTCTGATATCATAGAAAGATAGCCTTTAATACTAATCGGGGCCAACATTTTCCCCTCAAACAGCCAAAGAAAAAGTCAGCCACTTGTGGGACAGAAGCATTAAAATGTTTATGACATTGCACTAGCCCCTGTAAACATGTTACTTCCCTTCATAAGCTGTTAAAGTGGATGGCTGCCTAGCAGTTGCAACTCATTCCAAAACTGAAGGGTTGAATTGTTCATGATGCAAAGTTTACTAGACAAAAGCTAAGCATGAAGAAGAAGATAGTCCTGGCAAGGATGAAACATAAGGGTCAGAGATTATTTGAGAAGATTCAGCCTGGCCATGATCTTCCTGGGTAGATCTTTTGGTAGATTGAGAAGGACATTGATCCAGGATTTGTCACATGGAGAGAGGCAATCATTCGCTCTCCTGGTCCTACAGTTTCTATATAATCTAAACAACTATGATCACTGGCTGTAGGCAAAGGCCCACAGGCCCTCTCAACTAAGATAAAGAGTTGTCAACGAACCAAGCCTCAGGATCTGGTACTGTGAAAATGAAGGTTGACAGTTTGTGATTCCACCTGGCTGCAAACAAATCAATCATCCGAAGCTGCTTCAGCAAGCAAATTGAATGAAAAACCGAAGGATGGAGATACAATTCTGTATGGAGAATTTGTCATTTCCTTAACAGAGCTTTGGCCAAGACATGTTATCTGCCAGGAATATGTCTGGTTTGGATCTCAATGTTGCCCAGACCAGAATGCAGAGTTGGGGTGAATTGTTGCTGTCCTGTTTGAGGAGGAATGTCACCACCGCCAAGTTGTATGAGATGATAAGCTTGACCTTGGTCTGATGATGGTTGTTCCAAAACTAAAAGGCTTTGATGATAGATTTCATCTCCAAGAGATTCATGAAGGGACCGTATCCTACGCACTGTACTGGTAGCTGACAGTATCAAAGTCCAATGACAAATGGCTCCCCAACCATAGGTGCTTGCATCGGTACACACAACCACACCACATAGCATTTGTTTGAGATGTATTTCTGTCATAAGTAAACCTTGGTTGTGCCTCTGGACCTGGAATGATAATATCTCTTTCATAACATCGATTCTGTAATTGGGCAGCATGGAAGAAGAGCACTCTTGAGATTGGAATGTAATCTGTAAATGGCACATTTTTAGGTGGCCCAGTGACACAAGATCCTTTGCTGCATAATGCGATCCAAGGAGTTGTAGAAACTCCCTGGTTGAGATCCATTTCATGTCAGAAATGGATTCTGCAAGGATGACGAATCCAACCACCCAAAAGCAGAGAACAGGTGCACGAGAAAGTGTACACTCAGATGGGTGAACTGATGGGATGGAAAAAGATCAGAGTTTCCAATTGGTCAGAAAACCTAGATGATGTACAAAGAATATGAGATCATTCTTTCCTTTGACCAGCATTTAGGTGGTCATATGTTTATGGAAGATGTCCAAATATGTCGCTGTGGTAGTATATAAAGTCATATGGTAACAGGTATACAACAAAATGGGTTAGTTTCATACAGTCCCACTGACTTTTGTTCAAGCTGGATGAGAGAGCTAAACTGGTATCTTTTGGTATGTAAACTGCAGGAATTTCTGTCATATCAAGACAGATGGTAAATTTGTTGTGACATGCAAAGGCAAACTTATCTCACCATCTTGGATTTTGGATATAGTATTAACTGACTAAGATGACTGAGGTCATGGATGGGTCTAAGCTTGGTTGTTCTGACCATGAAAAGCTTCCAGCAAACCAATGGAAATTGTGGATTCCAAACCGTCCACTTCTCCATAAGCATATTGGTCACTTGCTGCAAAAGTGTGTCCTTTGCCGATTCTGATGGTACTTTCATATGACTGGCAAGGGGTTGGCAATATGAGAACCAAAGCCACTCTGAGACAATTTGGATCATGCACACACTTTGCAGAAAGAAATCAATCAGTGCTGTTTGAAGCAAAAATTGTCAGGTGCCTACAATATAGTTTTTGTCTGTTTCCTACCCACTCAAAACGACTGACTCCAAAACTGATTAACAGATTGTCCTCATGCATAGTATTGGAATTGTGGCTGACTTTGGGATTGTACAGTGAATGATCCCATATTTCCTTGCCTCCAGTCATCACATCAAGGATGATGAATCAGAGAAAATGTATAAGGTGATGATTGCTGCACAGGCAGATGACAATACAGTTCATGGCCAGCCTGCCTCTGCACTTCCTCTGTCTTGAAAACATAGAGTAGATGTGATAATAAGGAAGATTCTTTAAGTCAGGACTGGATGTGAAATTGCCAGCCTTGTCTGCAAGCCTGAATAATTGCCAGAGACACCAAACCCAACAACAAAGATATGGCCACTATACTGTAAATGGGGTTTGAAGTGGTGAGCAGAATGTTTTTATCCACCATACAGACGCAGGCTAAATCAGATTGACCACAGCATAGATTTTGTCTTACACATGGAGATATGTGATGAAGGCAACTTAATGGGTCTTGTACCAGTAAAATTGCAAAAGATTGCTTGAAATTGACTCTCAGAAAAACAGAAAAGCTTTGAAATTGCCTGGGTCACCAATCTTGACAAATAGACTTTCAACAATTTCCAATGGATTTAGGGAGGCAGGGTGAACAATGTTGTCAGTTCACAGCGAAAGCTTAAAACTAGCTCCACCTGCTGGTGGCAGGGGAGGTAATTTTTGTATCTGAGAAGGCTAGAAATAGGACATAATAGAGCTAATATTCCACATGCTTAATGTCATATTGGAAGGAAAAATGGTATTAACAGTTAACCCCAGTTACCAACATCCGCAAGACAAGTCAAAATGTATTTATCATATAATATCTAGCAAATAACAGACTAGTAAAAACCAGTAACCTTGCTAAAAGCTTCTCAACAATTATGCATATTAAGATTCATGTTACATGCAACTGAATCAATGTTGAGTGACTCTAAGTAAGGTGTTTTCAAATTTGAAATTTTGAGCAGAGTTCTTGTTTGGTTCTCTTTTGTCCTATTTTGAACATAATTTTGACCAAGGAATTTGACAGTACTTACCACATTCAAGCCCCATGTTACTTCCAAAGCTGTCTGGGCAGAAGGAATCAAAATTTATGCTACAATAGTCAAGATTCCTCTGTCGTGATGAACAAATGATGTTATTTATATGTGTTCTTGTGCCAACACCATAATAGCTGTCATACTGCCAATAACCAGTGTAACTACACAGGAAACAAAAGCAAAATTAAATTAAAACATCAACAACTACTACTACTACTAATATAATACTATACTGCAATAATATTAATAAAGACAGCCAAATCACAAAGGGTCCTAAACTGAATCAGAATGTAAAGGGACACATTTCTGTCTAAACATAATGTGAATGGGACTAATTTCTTTAGTTTACTGAGCACACTTGTTCCCAAAGACACTTAGCATATCAAACTGGTATCAGAATATCTAAACATAAATATTTCCAAGCTATGATGGGGGCTCAAACACAAAGCTTCCAATGGAAAGACAAAAATGTATTTGACAAGAATTATAACTCTGTCAATAGCAGAGTAAAATGCATATCTGCATCTACTAGAGTGTTTACACCTGAGACTTAAAGCTGCATTTGGACACAATAAATGTTTTTTAAGATAAACTCATTACAATAATTTGTATAAGTTGTGAAACTTAAAACTCAACTTGCCGTAAAGAGTATCACAAATTGTACATGACATGGCTTTCTCATCATCTTTTCCCTACTAATGACCTTGATCTAGTCTGGAAAATGGAATTAGCTATTGTATGATAATGTGTGGACCTGAGTGAAGTCTCATCAATACATGTGGAAAATGGAATTGCCTATTGTTTGATAATGTGTGGACCTGAGTGAAGTCTCATCAATACATGTGGAAAATGGAATTGACTATTGTATGATAATGTGTGGACCTGAGTGAAGTTTCATCAATACATCTCATCAATACAACAGAATTGACTATTGTATGATAATGTGTGGACCTGAGTGAAGTCTCATCAATACATGTGGACAACGGAATTGACTGTTGTATGATAATGTGTGGACCTGAGTGAAGTCTCATCAATACGTCTGTTGGCGCGAAAAGTGACAACCCAGATAAGGAAACAGGATACTGGCTTACATTTTCACTTGCTGTGATCTAGACATCAACAGAGGGAATGTTTATGGTATGTGTTGCATGGTCTAGTCATGACCTATAACTGGTTAAAATTTCATTAAAATATCTTATTTGGTTCAAAAAGTATAATCTAGACAAGGATGCAATTCATAAACTAGATTTTTCTTTGTGTCGAATCTTGACCTTGTCTGGACTGGCCAGCTATGGTATGCAATATACCAACTATGCACAGTACAGACACAGAATAATAATTTTCCATTGCCATGACATTGATCTTAAGCATGTGGGGCAGATAATTAGTATGCAACACACCAACTGTACATAATCTACAACTTATATTTACATATCATAAGCATGTCAATAACTATACTCAGTACAAGGTTACAAAATACAGTGGCAGTTCCCATCCCATATGATACTTACATCCTACACTCACTTCCTGTGATCTTTGATAAATCATATACTGCAGTGACTGATTTTGCTTTTATTTGAAGTAACAGCTCAGTAATGATTAAAACATTATAAACAAATATGAAAGACTTTGTTTCTTCCAAATGATACATTTTCCTTCAGGTAACAGAGGAAATTCCATGACATAAACAAATATTAACTTTTATTATATATTTAAGTGTGAAATATAGAGACTACTTGATTAAATAAATTTATATTTTATTCTCATGCCTCTATTTTCACATGTGAAAAATATATCCTTATACTTTCACATGTGAAAAATATATCCACATATTTTCACATGTGAATATAACTGATTTCCCCATTATGCCATGTGATGCTTGATTGTGTGTGTGTACAAAAGTCATACCTGCAACAACAAAAGTGAGAATTGTATGAGCTACAACAAATAAATATAAAATACTTTACATTTAAAAAAACTGGAAATGAACATTTGATAATGAAATTTGACCAGATTGCCATTCACATCTAACTGAAAACATTGGTCTTTTGGATCTTGTCAAGGAGTGTGTGTTCTCCATTTTTGTTCTATAGCCATAGGGGTAAGTGTTACATTTTTATTTTATTTGATATGTGAAGCATATTCAGTTTTAATGTTGTAGCGTGAAATGTTGCCTTAACCATTACACGGATTTGAAATGTTGTGAACTTCTGACTTGTTTTGTTCTCAAAAATGGGACAAATAGTTTACAAAATGACAAAAATGTTATTTTCCTTGACAGATTAGGTCAATCACATCCTATTGCTTTCATAATTAACATATCTTTTTATGACCAGGTTATGAAAGTGAAGCGACTTTATGAAAAAGGGGTGGGGGTGAGAGCATATTATGCAAAAGAGTAAGTTTAATCTTCTAAACTTCAATTCTGAAGAAAGTTTGGTACATAATAAAAAGAACCTTTATTTCCCTATGTTAATACCAGATATATCTTATCTTTTTTTGGTACCACATGATGAAATATATCTGGTTTTAACATAGAAAAAGAAAGTATCTTCTATAAATTATTTACAACAACACCTGAATCCCAATTCAAGGCAAAATGTTGCAGCAGAGTTGTCATCAAAGGTGTAATCCCTATCACAGACAGTTCCCCATGTTCCATTCACCAGAACTTCCAGTCTGCCTGAGTACTCCGAGTTTCCATCAATAAGGTGAATACCCTCTATCACCGATTTGTATCCACCATCTACTCAGGCAAAAAGAAAAAATGTTTTCAAGAACATTTATAAATTGTGGCATCAATTCTTGAATAATTCTAAATCTTCACTATTTGAGTTTTTACTTAACTAGTCAGAAACCATATCTGAGCATGTATTCAATACCATTTCCCTGTAAAGTTTTGCTGTTTCAAAAATAATCTTACTATTTCAACACACAGATGTCCTCTACAAATTTATGCAAGTTCCTTTTGTTCTTAGACTATAAATTTTTGCATGAGAAAGGAAGTACTGATACACTCAACCTTGTCTGAATAAGTGATACAAGTGGGTACAAATTTGGTTTTTATTGGTTTCTCAGTTACCTTACTTTTAACAGGCTGTGTAATGCTGGGGATATTGGGGTTTGAAATGATACCCTAAAACAGCCTACCTGGTCTGGTCTAAGTAGGGCATTTGAACCTAAGATATCTACACAGGTCAGCTGCATCAGAGTGTCATTGGGAAAGACACTTAGTTCCCATTTTCTCTACATCAGATGTTGAAATAACTCACACAGAAAGTACGCTGGTATGTATAAGCATGCCAAAATTCTATTTTAAACTGAAAACAAGAGACCCACTTGGGTCTATGATTGCTCCTCTGGCTGAGATCTGTCACATTTCTAAAAGTAAAATAATTAATTGTGGAACCATATATCTAAGATTGTTCTGTTTCTTACTGACTTCCTCCTGATGATAGAAAAATCATTTCTCACTTACCTTACATGCAGATGACCCTACTCTATCTGATTAAATGGTAACACCTAAACTGAACTTGAAAATAACTTACAAGATGCTGACTTAACAGATTTGAAGTGTGGTAAAAGGTAATTAGTATAAATTTTCATAGCCAGCTGTATTGGGATGCAGTCAATTGTTGGCATGTTGTTCTATTTAAAATCTATACTATGTCCATATGCAAATAGTTTCATAGCCAGCTATACAGGGATACAATCAAATGTTGGCATACTGTTCTATTTAAAATCCATACAATGTCAATATGAAGATATTTTTATAGACAGTTGTATTGGGATGCAGTCAAGTCCTGGCTTGCTGTTCTATTTAAAATCCATACTATGTCAATATGCAGAACTTTTCAGAGCCAGCTGTACTGGGATACAGTCAAGTGTTGGTATGCTGTTCTATTTATAATCCATACCATGTCAATATGCAGATATTTTCATAGCCAGGTGTACTGGGATACAATCAAATGTTGGCATGTTGTTCTATTTAAAATCCATACAATGTCAATATGCAGATCTCTTCATAGCCAGGTGCACTGGGGTACAATCAAGTGCTGGCATGATGTACAATTTAAAATCCATACAATGTCAATATGCAGATATTTTCATAGCCAGGTGTATTAGGGTACAGTCAGGTGTTGGCATGATTTACAATTTAAAATACACTGTACAATGTATTAAGACACACATACACCAAGCATTAGTTCAGTGGTAGGCATTATGATGTAAGAAACCAATAATGTGTTGGCTCCATGAGGTTCAATGTAAACAGATTCCATTGTATAACAACGGATTTGCAAGTAACTCACCTTGAACTGTAGGAGTTGTTTCTAACCCTGCAAATTATAATGATCATAATCACAATCAAAATAATTATGACAATAATAATAATAATAATTCAGTTATAAGTCACATAATAAAATGAATTACTGTTACAAAATATTTTTAGAAAAATTAAACATGATACTTTGCTAGCTGTAAAATGAATCACTACAAAATACTTTAATATGGACATGGAGATGGTTGTGATGTCATGTATGAGTACTTTGTGTCATTAGTTCAGAACCGTGTGGCATTGGATATGATGTATAAACTTATTCTTGTCTCTGAAAGAGTCAAAATGTATAGATTTTCTTTGCAACTTTATTTAGAATAGGATGGGACATTTGTCGATAAGATGCAAGTAATGATCCTGAACTTACATTGTCACTGGCACTCTTGCACTAGATCATAAATGAAACATAGAAAACTGCAAAAAAAAAACTTTAGACTGTATGCTTAAATTGCCATGTGATGCTAATTGCTGAGATTCAACTTGTGAACACATAATGTTGAAAATTTAAAATAACTGAACAGTTTAAAAGAATTTAAATGTTAATACTGCATTTAATACAATTTTTATTAATAATTTCTTAGATGTATAAAGAAAAAATTGCAAATAAATTATCTATTTTGCTTTGCTGCCTGCCACCAAAAGACTGAATTTCTTTGAACTGAGAGAAGTCGGTGAATTTTGAGTATACTCTGTTAATCAAGGGAAATTACTCATCAAAATGTGGGGAAAGATCTTGCAATAAATATCATATAAGTTGGTGGTTCCAACTGGTGGGTTTGAACCCCAGCTGAGTCATACCAAAGACTTATCAAAATGGTACTAACAGCTGCCATGCTAGGTGCTCAGCATTAGGAGGTTAGTGTTTCGACTGGTCAGCCTGGTGTTAGAAAAATCTGACTGGGTGGGACATTCTGTGGCATGATGCCCCAGTGCTAGACATCACTATAAATTGCCACACTGCAGACATCATAGTGATATGACTGAAAAATTGTTAAAGCTATGTTAAAAATCCAAATCACAAACACACATAAATTTCAACCTTAATAACTAACTTGATTGAATTAAAAACAAAATAATTATGTACACTCAAGTTTTCACAAGCCATGGAGAAGTTCTTGAGTCAGTCAAGGGTCATAACTATGTAAAATATGGTATAAATCTTGTCATCATTAAACTTATCAAGGCTTACTGTGGAGAACTATAAATAAATCAAATTCATGTAAGACATTTAAGATTCACAGCACATTTGGCTGAAATTAAACAAGAGTCCTCCTTCTGCTGAGCCTGCCATTCATTTAGCTATGTGAAAACCTTTAATATCGAGATTAATTTGTAGTGTAGTGGGACATATGGATGTACAAGAGAATACCTTTGACATTGAGTTTAATCTGTAGTGTAGTGGGAATTATTTAAAGACAAGTGAACAGATGGTGCTTCTTAGGCTGGTTGGACAAAAATGTGAATGCTGAAAAACATTAATGCTATGGCATTGACAAACTAGTTAACTATATGCTCTAATGCATTCAAGGGTAATAACTCTTTAAAATATTAATGCTATTGTAATCACAAGCCAGCTTAATACTTATTCTAACTCATTCAATGGTAATAACTCTGTAAAAACATTAATGCTACGGTAATCATTAGCCAGTTAACTACTTGTTCTAACTCATTCAAGGGCAATAACTTTCAAACTCTAATAATAATTAAACTCATCTGAAACCATTTATAAAATAAAGCTTTACAGCAAAATCAAAAAAAAATGTGAATGTCAGTGTGTTCATTACTCAGTGGCACCCATTCTAAGCAAAATAGGGGCTCTAACTAGATCAAATATTGGCAGAATTTGATCCCTCATCAATCTCAACGTAAGATCTTATTCACATGAAACTCTAAAGCAAATCTGTCTGAAAGGAAACAAAATCAGTGAATGCTAGTGTTCACATGCTCCTGTTCCAAGTCCATCGCGAGGAATACTTTTGAAATGCAAGTCAAATGTGCTCATCATCAAACTCCTCTAAGTTTATTTTATGATTATGCAAAGCAAATTTGTTTGAAATGAAAGTAAAGTTCAGTTGCTAGACTGTTCACAAGCTTGTGTATGACAGATGGATGGATGGATGATTGGACTGGTGTATGAACAGAAGGATGAATGCTATTTCTTTGTTCCCCCAATGCTCCTTTGCCTAAGTGGCCTTGGTAATATTAATTACCATTTTCCTAAGTATTATCAATAAACCAATTTGTGGACATTCTCGCTATCCATATAATTTTACATACAAATGAAAATTTATATCATTTTTGTGCATCTTGTTCCAAATATTTGAATCCCCATGGTGCCCTAATAAGCCCATCATATACAACAGTGGTTGCAAGTGGGCTTTGTAAACTAGATTGTGTTATATCTTTGCTTGCAGATTAGGGAAACTTGAAAGATCATGCTTTTGGTGTCTCCATTTACAGATTAAAATTAATGCAGTTGCTCAAGTGCTTTTCACTTTGTTCATGTGCATTTCTTGCCTTTGAAGCTAAATATGCATCATAGTCAAGTTGTATTAGACATGCAGTTGCTACCAGGTTATCTTTCTTGGTAGCATTGACATCCCCAGCTTGGCACATGCAACAACTGAGCCAAAACAATATCGATGGTAAATATAACCAATGGGCATCCATTCTGAAAACTGACTGGCACCAACATAGGTAAGGATGCAGAGTTTGATACTTGATGCAATGCATATACCAAGTGAGATTATTTTGCATTCTAATTTATGGCTAGAGTCTCTTTAGATGAAGCAACAGAGTGGAAAGAATATAGTTATCTCTTGGTAAAACAACAACAAAAACTTAAGATCTTGTCGCCTGCCCATCTCTGGCTTTCTCAAACAGTAGTAAAATGATGACCAAAAGCAATATGAACAACACATTGTATGTCAGTCCCATTTGTAATAGTCCATTGTAGGGACTGGTAGAGTATCATTGATTCTGGAGGCTACTGACCCACAGGTCTGAATGACCTGGACCTTTGGTCAAGGCATATGGTCACAAACTAAGTTTATGTGAAGAAACCATTATGATTTTATTGGGCTTGACATGCTTGTGACCTCCGACCTCTAGATAACTAAATATACTGGTGGCGTTATTATCACACATTCAAGTGATCCAAAATGTTTTGGTCAAGGAATTTATTGTAGGGTTTCCACATTTTTCCGGGATGAAATGTAGTGTCCAGTGCAAGCTACCACATATTAAGCAAAGATTTATCCCAATACATTTCTGTTAAATTTAGATATTAAAAAGAAACTGGGAAATATAATCTTGACAATGTTCTCTTAAACCTGTTGAACACAGATGTTGCAGACTTGACCTGTCTGACTGCCTGAGCACTTTCGTTAACTAATAAAATATGTTTGGGGCAAGCACCTGAATAATCCATGGAGTAATTGCATCTATACTGACTGAAGAGTTCCACAATCTCCAAAAATCCAGTAAGAACTCCACAAATTTAGCTAATGATCAGTTCAACTTTGACTCAATTACACAGATTTGCTCCTATCAGGCAGCAGATGAGAATTCCCAGTATATCATGACTTAGGCAGTAATCATGTAAATTGCATTCTTATTTCAGCCTCAATGATCCTGACCTTTGAGCTTTTGACCCACAAACCAATAGATATCTCCTTAACTGCAAGCTGTCCAAAAAGTGTGGTCCAGTGACATAATATACAATAAAAGTTGTTATGCACAAAAAATTGTCCCATTTCAGTTTTGGTAACCTTGCCCTATGACCTTTGGACTATAAACTCAATATGCATATTCCTTATCCGAAAAATTCAAACTCTCCACAAAACATTCCTTACATTATATGCAAGATGAATTTTTATTTATTATATTGACTTAAATAATGTAATAAGGTGTCTGGAAATTGTACGTACTAATGAAACTTATTATGTTAATATTGATAAACAAGAATAATTATGATATTATGAACAGTGGTGTACAACAGAGTTGAAGGTACCAACAATATATACAATAGACCATACAGCAATAAAACCCTCACCTGATGTGCTGATGGGCAGGCAAGTTGGGTCATCCGCCTGATAGGGAAGGAACTTGCAGAAATAGTCCATGTTTAAGAATGCCAAGGACTTATATAAAGTTTTCTTTACACAAGTCCTTGCTACCACTGAAAAGATATAGTAAATTCATTCACACTTTATCTATCTGATTATAATGCCACTTTCTTAAAATTTGATGTCAAAAGATCCTGTCTTATCAAAAGATTTTCCCCCATCATTTCAAATAATTTACAAGGTGGTTTCATGGGAGCTTCTTAAAAGTTATACCAGTAATGTTTTGTTAATAATGGTAAGAACAATGACTGTATTCTAGCACTGACTCATACTTAACTTTGTATTGATTATTCCTTTTCATTCCAAACACTTCAGAAGTTCGTTTCCTGGGAATTTCTTACAAAAAATACTGCCTGTTGATAATGGTGACAAGAGATCATGTATTCCATCAATGACTAATTAATGTCATGTTTCGCAGTCCAGGTATCAGGAAATGTATAAAAGTTGGATATATTATGACCGCGTGATGTGTAAACATAGCCGAAAGTAGTGTTAATTGAGTATGCAAGTCACCAGCCACCCAGATCATAGAATAGCCGCCAGTCAAAGGGCTTGTCGTCCTCACACCCAGACATTAAAACATGGGTCCAGGGATCAAAGGGAAGCCCGCAGGGTGAACGGGGCATGTTCTCACCCGCCACGTAGACAGGCAAGCGAGAAGACATTGTCAGTAAGTTTGATTGGGACCGTCCACAGCGACATCCAATTGGAATTAAGATAGGGGGTGGGAGTAAACCTTAGATCGAAATTTTAGCTTAAACGTGCAGTAAATTTATCAGTATACCTGGGCAGATTATGAGAAGTAGATCTAGCGGGTTTTAGCGAAAGGATACTCCGAGAGAAGCCACTCGTAATTTGGCGGGAATCTTAGGACCAGAATTGTAAGACAAGGAAAAGCTTCGACAAGGTCAGTAAGCTATTTGTTCGATTTTTGCAAAACATTACGGCGTCATAATTGTAAGTATATGTAGCATGTATACTTAATTACTGGGATTGTTTTAGTATGTAGAATTACCTTGTAGTGTTTCATGTATAAGCGTATTTGAGACATGAATTTGAGTTTACGTAGAGAATTATGTAGATTGCTAGTTCGTCAGAATTAATATTGTAATTCGCTGGTAAATTACTTCGTAGTAACCAGCACCTTTAGTGATGCGTTATGTTAAGAGTTTACGCATGTTTGAATTGGAGTTTAGGAAAATGATTGATGTATGTACGATTAGTTACGATAGATGTGTGAATATATCAGAGCATGGATATTTGAATATTTGTATATTTGGTATGAGTTGTGATGTGAAGATATGCGTCTGATTGTTGTTTATTGGTTTGTGTAATGGAATTATAAGTATGTACTGATGTGAAGCAATTTATTGTTGCATGTATAAGAGTAATTAATACCATGCTTCCATCATGTTGTGTTATTAT